>JAVTVY010041916.1:0-178206 GCA_036873755.1 Hanleya hanleyi | reverse complement strand
TTGTCCAGGATCAAAACAACTTTTTGAATCGCATTATTTTCCCCAACAATACAACAAATTTTTATATATAGTACTATAGTAGAAAGGTAGCATTTATGTAGTTTACGGTAATTCAACTCAAGACCAACACCTTCTCTGCGCAAGATAATAATGATTCTATGTCATTCTCCTGAGCATAACCGGTACAAAGATGAATAAATAGCGTCTCTACATCACGTTGTTATCTAGATATATGAGACAACACATTTTGGGTATCGCCAATCTGATGAATGTACTATTCCGGTTTTCTTGTTTCACATTATATTCTATGGCGGTTGATCGGTGATTTTCTTCATTGATAAACCTTAAACCACCTCAGCTTCGTTGTGTGAATCGGAATTGCATTGCTGTGACACACCAGCACACTGCGTGGCAGTGATTCTGTATTCCCTAATCAAGGAATCAAAATGGATCAAGATTTGAAATGACCAGAGAAATTTAGACATATTTTGTTTACACATGTAATTTTTTGTTCAAATTATATCCAAGTGTGATATATAGTCAATATTCAAGAGGTACAAAAAAACCCCAAAGTACGTCCTCATATTTTCACATCCATGCCAAGAAATACTGCATTGAAAAGGGTCCATTTAGCCTACCCTGTTTTATCGCTCTAATCAGCAAATGGCGGGGTCATATTTCTGCTGTCAAAATTGTATTTCCCTCCAAAGTCTTAACCCTTGAATCGAAGTCACACACTCTCTGATGCAAAGTAATGATTGTCCTAACTATCCGATTAGCACATTATGAACATGTCTTTGGTCATAGTGTACATATCATAACTCACATCAATGTTTTCTGCTATATTATTTCAATGATATGGTTTAACAATTTAAGTTATGGAAAAAGCGCTGATTGTTTGAGGGTATATGCAGTAGTTAAGATTAACCTCAGTAATAGGGCCATGTGGCATACAGTGGGACCTGAATTTGAAGCCTGATGTGGCCAATGTGAAATAGGATACACGTTAAAGGCTACAGTTCACATATATCTATAACAATATACTGAAGTGTTACTTATCAATCTAATTTTAATCAGAATTATTTCAGATCAGAACTTGCTGGTAACAATGCCCTAATGCACGTTCATGCCAAAAATCAAGGTTCTAATGTCAACGGTTCTCCTTATTTTGCCGACGAAAGGATTCGGATGGACTGACTCATTACCGGACAATTTGCGATCTGTAGCCTACTTCGTAGGAATAACGTGATAGCCTAATATTATATGAGAGGAATAACATATATGGCGGGCCATTTTCCTGATAACGGAGCAGCTGTTGCATTAGATCACTTAATTGTAACATAGCGTTATCATGCCTTGTACCCTCAAGTGATCCACACGAAAATGTAAATTGCTCCTGATAATGACAGACAACAATCCTGTAGTTTATAGATGGTTTGAAAAGAGAAACAAAACGATATTACCAAAACGATATTATCTCCCCTTGTCAGTCTGGGGGACTTGCGACACGAACTTTGTAAAAAAACCTATATAGACACGATGACTCATCTGCCAAATCCATAGGGCGAAATGAGTGATAACTCCATGTGCATTGATTGGTCCGTGCATCTCCAGTGCCGAATTGAACAGGTGAGTCGAGAATAAGATCTTTTCTTGGTAGCAAAATGCACGCTTTCCACAGAACACTATATACATATTCGTGTCACCAACTAAATCAGCTAAATTTAATAACATAACATCAGCAAAGATTTGTTCACTTATGCCCTTGCATCAATACCCATAGGGACACATGTTCCTGCGGTAGATTAAAGTACCAAGCAGATTGGGCTCTCTGAGGATCCATTGTGATCAGTGTCTGTAGAGCCTAATTTTCAAAATTCGAAATCCAAATTATTTTTTTTGTAGTTTTGGTTAGGTTTTTGTTAGGATTAGGGTTTTGTTAGGGTATGTTTACTTGGGTCATCGTCGCTGTGTGACCAATAAGGTTAGGTGCGACGTTAAAATTCAAACAACCAACCAACCATGTTCCTGCGACAGAACGCAACCCCTCTGTACCGCTAATGAAATGATTTTCTGTGTTAACTTCCTTTAGCAGGAAAATGTCATATGCCGGTTTGAATCGGAATGAACCGAATGGATGATCGTAGAAAATTAGCATAATCTGATCATTATTTGGGTGAAGGAAGAGAGATGCTGTCTATAGTCTATTACAAAATGATAGTCTTGATCCCTAAAAGTCAACATGATGGAGATAGGGGTATGGCCTAGACACTCTAAAAATATGGAATTTTCAAATCCTAGTTAAGAGCCTATAGAGAGAGGATGTGTTCACTGGCAAGCTTACAAATTGAAATTCCGAAGCGTTTCCCACATAATACACTATACAGCAAACAAAAAACTAGGATTCACTCCCCACCTCTTCCATCACTCTCTCCTCCCTTCCATCAACGATCTCC
The DNA here is from genome assembly GCA_036873755.1 of Hanleya hanleyi. NCBI lineage: Eukaryota > Metazoa > Mollusca > Polyplacophora > Lepidopleurida > Hanleyidae > Hanleya > Hanleya hanleyi. The sequence goes on along the minus strand of JAVTVY010041916.1, from coordinate 175,750 downwards.
TCCTTTCAAGCATGCTACTCCCCTCTTCCATAACCCCTCCTCCCTTCCATCAACGATCTCCTCCCTTCGAGCATTCCTCTCCCCACTTACATCAACCCCCTCCTCCCTTTCATCAACGATCTCCTCCCTTCAAGCTATCCTCTCCCCTCTCCCGTCATCCCTCCTCCCTTCCATCAAAGATCTCCTCCCTTTAAGCTATCTTCCTCCCCTTCCATCACCATCTCCTCCATTCCATCAACACAAACCTCTTCACCTTCACCCAGTCAACCGTGTCTCGTAGCTCGAAAACATCAATGATCCTTAAGGCATGTTCGTCGTCCTCAACCAAACATCACTGAGAACGCACATTTAATAGCTCATCGCATACCAGTCTACACTAAACGTGTAGGTATCGCACTGTCGAAATCAAATAACCTGGTACACTTACAAGTTTTTGGGTTACATGCACATCGTCTGTTAGCCGTTGGATACGTGCAGCCACCAAACGGCTCCAGGACCTACCCAGTAAGTGATGACCTCATACGTATAATTACATGTTAAAAGTTACAAGTTGTGCAAAAGATTTCTAGCAAAAAATCCCAATATGCCCCCCCCAACCACGCCAGATTTTCTACATATCTCCGAAACCACAAAATAATAAAAGCTGACACTTTGTGTTTTCATGGCCTATCATTTTGATGTCATTTTGAGCCTATTTTCGTAGTCCTCTAGGGCATAGGAAAATTCGTCTCTGTCTAAATTGTATACTGTGGGTATTGTGGTTGAAAATCTAATTCGCAACAAAGATGCTTCTATGCACGATGTAGGGGATAATTGCAGTGGTAGCGAAGATGAACGTATACATTCAGTTGGTGACTTGAACTTCACTCCAGATGCTGATGTGACTTCTGACCTCACGTGGTGAGATATTACACATGCGGGATCCATGAAAGGCAAACAAGGATGTGTAGATAGTTCAATTGTCAGCAAAGATACATCTATACACTTGAACTTCACCTCAGACATCAACATGATTTCTGAGCTCACGAAGGAAGATGCGGGTAATAAGCGATCCTTGGTAGGCAAGAATGCAACTCCTTTGAGCCAGAGGTAGAAAGACAAGTTTGGGAAGATAAGATATCTGGAAATTTATGTACAACGCAAAAATTATTGACAGAATAAAAGAAAAAACACAGACAACTCAGAGGATAATAAAACAGTACATGCAAATAGTGGCTAAATTAACACAATATATTTCTTAGTCTGTACAGTTTTGTGTGTTATTTATATATATAAACTTAATCAGTCACCGACTCTCCTTCAATGGAATTGCAGAGGATTTTGACAATGAGCTTCAGTTGTTAGCTCAAGATTATAAACCTTCAGGTTTTTTACTCCAAGAGACTTATCTTTGGGAAGCAGATAAAGATAAAATTGAATACCCCCAGTATACAGCATACCATTAGTAGGCCTTAGAATAACGTGGAAAAGCTACAGATGGATCCAAAAGAATGAGTGCTTTACATAGCCATGTTGACATAAAGAAAAACTTTCAAGTTATAGAAGTTCGTGTTACTTTGTATTCGTGTTAGCTCGTGTTCGTGTCACAGAGTGTGGCTGGGATACAAATCATCACAAGGATCACTGTTGGTCATTTTGATGTTTTAGAAATATGCAGTCAGAAAATTTTTCTGTGGGGTCATATGACTTCTTGTCAGTACGCTGGCATGTTTTTCCACCACCCTTTTTATGTTGCGTTTAATTGAACCCTATTTGGCCTGGGCGATTTGGGTGGCCCCCTCCAGCCCCTCTTAAATAGTTGTTCCTTGCCGAAAGGATGACATTTTGAAGAAATATTACGAAAATATCACTTTTCTGGTACACCACATGGGCGACATTTTGAAAACACCCGTGATACTTTGTTTGGGGAGTTATGCAAATAGGTTCAAAATGACCCTGATATGAGAAACTACAAATTGCAAAACATATAAGGGAAGTGGGAAGAAGTGCAGACATACTGACAGAGTCACATGACTTCACAGTATAGTCTTCCGGTTAACCTATTCTAAAGCAAATACCAAGAATCTAAGGATTCGTGATATGTGTTGTATCTCGGGTACACTTTTATTGCACCTGTTCATGTGGCAACTTGGATGATATGACCACACGGCCCCTAGCACCGGCATAAGCGGTATTAGATACAAATCTAGAGAGCTATGATGGGAATGCTCTGACAACTCGTATATTGGTAATTGGTGAGCTGTTTCGCTGTGATAACTCGTACACTGCGGATTGGTGGGCTGTATCGTCGTCAGATGAAAATGACGGCATTTAACACAAAAGACTACTCTGTAAGGCCCGATGTCGACCCAGCAGTAAGTCCCAGAGTATCAGCTCTCATGACTTTATCGTTGCGTAGATAGGGCAGAAAGTTTGGTAGGGGGCGATAATTGCCCTCTGAAGCCCTGTAGGGTTAAATTCGGTGTTTACATTATGCTGAGTGTATACACTTTTTATGGTGATCTTCGTCTTGGTGAAGTTCAGTATGTGCATGACCAACTCCCCAAACCATGTTTATTATATTTTCAATGATGGCTCATATGCATATTTATTCCCCGGCTAAAGAAACATATTCAGCATTAGATATATCAAATTGTGACTTTACAGTATTCGAAGAATTTAGTTGGTCTGTTCATGATGACCTTTGTTAGAGGGATCACCTACTATACTAATAGCCATAAGACCGCTTGAAGATTCTCCTTAATCAATATATAATTTGACGAAAGCCGATTGGCTAGATTTAATATTTTTGTTCACAAAAAATACAGTCTTTTGTAGATATGTCGGATCCTATTCAACTATTATCGGTTCTGCTGATTGAAATTTGCTGACAAAACTATATCCAAATTATCTGGAATTTCACATATTAAGAACCATGGTTCACAGCTGACTATAACGAAGCTAGAAAATGTATGGAAACAGTCAAACAGTACTTCCGCCCACATCGAACTTCCGATAACTTGAAAGATGTTATATTTACCATGGCTCAAGCTCGTGGAACTCTCAAGCAGGACGAACGCGACCAGGTAAAAACTGTTTCAATATTCATACGCCGATAATGATAGTTTGGAATATGCTTGGTAAAAACGCCAAGTCCAGTGTTCATCATCTCAAAGAAGATCAGGTGACATCTGACAAATCTGATATTGCTAATAAGATAAACGAGACGATGGCTAAATATTTCTTCGTCAGATAATTATGTACTTGAATTTCAAAGGTTGAAAAAAAATAAAAGACGAGAACAAAATTAAGTTTTTTTCTGCTAATAGTTAGGGTTATAACGATATGTTTTCAACCGATGAACTGCATATTTTACTCGAGAAAGCTTTCTCTTTTGAAGCAAGTACCATTATCAACTTTAGAAATATTTGCCAGAATCTTCTCCTGAGACCTTATTGTTCGTATCTTATAGAACTTGGTTGACAGAGAATTTTCCGCCGTCATGGCATAATGCCATTGTAATGCCGATCCCCAAACCTGGCAGTAATGATGCAGACTCACATAACTAACTAACCATGGACTAGCTGTGTTTGTAAAACAATGGCGCATATGATTCATGATGACCTGGGTCGACTTCGGGCCTTACAGACTAGTCTTTTGTGTTAAATGTCGTCATTTTCATCTGACGACGATACAGCTCACCAATCCCCAGTCTACGAGTTGTCACAGCGAAACAGTTCACCAGTTACCAATATACGAGTTGTCAGAGCATTTCCATCATAGCTCTCTAGATGTGTATCTAATACCGCTTATGCCGGTGCTAGGGGCCGTGTGGTCATGTCATCCAAGTTGCCACATGAACAGGTACAATAAAAGCGTACCTGAGATACAACACATATCACGACTCGTTAGATTCTTGGTATGTGCTTTAGAATAAGTTAACCAGAAGACCATACTGTGAAGTCATGTGGCTCTGTCAGTATGTCGACACCTCTTCCCACTTCCCTTATATGTGTTGTAATTGTTTGGTACCTACAAACTGATATTCACGCTGGTTTGCGTAATAAGTACCACTGACAATTTTGATGGATTAGTGTCTTACGTCAAGAATGCCTCTGTTAAGAAGGAACATATGATTTCTATATATTTTTTTTATATTTAGAAAAGACTTCTGATAATTCGTATAAATACGGGATTTTAAAGGTGGGGGGACGATGGTCCCTACCAAACCTTCTACCCTATATTCGCAGGGACAAAAACTTGAGGGCCAACACTCCATGACTTTATATTTTGTCATATCGGGGTCATTTTGCATCTATTTGCATTTATCCCCCGAGCAGAGGATCATGGATAAATTCATAATGGCGACCACGTGGGACACCGGAAAGGTGCTGTTTTCGTGATTTTCCTTCAAAAATCCTACATTTCTGCGACGAAATGTGCACAAATGATATTTATTTCACATCAGATTAGTATTTATCATGCAGTTTTTGCGAAGAAAGTAGAGCTTGACCCAATAATATAGTGTGATAAGTTCCAGCCCTCTAGCTCAAGTGATAAGAAATATATATGGGGGCCGAAATGCCTGACCACCCTCCTCAACCGGCCTGGACAGGTGTCAAATCCCTAAGGCCAGATAGGGTTAAATTACCTTCATGCTATGGAATTAATCGATTTTTATATCAAAATTTTTAAATAATAGACACTTCCAGACTGGTGTAGGTAAAACCATGTCTGATCATTTCGATCAAGATCAAGGTGCCCCACAGCGCAGCATATTATCTACTACTCCGTTTACTAACAAGGTCAATAGCTTAGCCACAGTCCATTGATGGATAACTATTTGTGGACGATTTCATCATATCATGTTCTGGAATACTCCTGCATACATGGAGAGAACGTTGTAGCTTTGTCTAAATAAGATCCAGACTTGCTTTCTAGAAAATGGTTTCAGTTTGTCCTGTGTTTGCCAAAGTCAAAAAAAGTATGCCAGGTGGGCATCTTCCTTTTCTATATGTACATGAAATGTTGATATGAAATCAGTCAAAACGCATTGAGAGACATTCATCGCAAGTTTTGTCCAAAAATCTCTATTTTGCCGCCGACTAACCTGAACGTGTTAGATCCAACTTTGTATCAAAGACTAAGACTTTTTCTCGGAACCTATCGAACATCCCCTATGGAAGGTTTATATATTAAGGTAGATGAAATTCCGTGGAACTTCCGAAGATTCAACCTGTCACTGCAATATGAAACGACATTGCGGGCAAATAGTTCAAGTCGTGCTTATAACTATGCATTTAAGTCTCAGCATTTATATTCAAAGAGACCGGCTCTTGTTCCACTTTTTGAAATTGGTATAAAACCACATATTGTTTCAGCCGGTATTAGTATTGATAACATTTTTCCTTTTAACCTTTGCCATTTCCATCTTGGCAGTTAGCCAAACCGCAAGAATATATTTTTTACACTGTTGCTCCTATATAAACAAGAATTATGTCTGCTGAGAGCAAAATGTTTACTGCACCCGTCTATATTTAGTGATGGTTCCAAAGAAGATGACCGTGTGAAGTGCGCTACTATTTTCGCTTCCAAAACCAAACCCTATCAATTCCCATAGAGGAGTTACATATTTACTGCTGGGCCCAAACTCTTTTGGTTTCTCCAAGAAATCCCGATATCGTTGTTTTTTCCGTCTTTTTTGACCCATCGAGATTCAATAGTTTTAGGTTGATCGAGAGAATTTCGAGAAATTTTGATCGACAAAGCTTCGAGGGAATATCGAGAAACCATCGATAGGCGAATGAATACAATTATGTCAATCATAGATTAATAGGTGTTACGCCGCCATGTGTGAGGGTGCTATAAAAAGTATATGTCCAGGTAAAATATACTGAGCTGTGGCTGCCGCTTTAACAATGTAATATTAACATATCATGTCAACGCGACTTTAAAACAGACTGCATCGAATATCACATTTTCTTAAGCAACTTTATTTTATTATACTTTTTAAATGTAGTCTGACACTGATCTGTCCGGTTTAACATTTGACCGCGCCCAAGCGTTGCATCTCCGGTCTTGACTATTTGAAATCAAACAGGGAATATCGCAGGCATTATATTTTGTTTTCACACAGGTTTTATCTATTAACAACGGACTTTGGAAATACACTCATGTGGATTTATGTAGCATGGGTCTACATAATTTGTATCAGTGGAGCCGAGCACATGCATGGGTTATTTAGTTTTATATCTATCCAGAAGTACTTTTCAAAGAGTAACCTGGTTCCAAAATCTACGGTATGTCAACAATGTAACAAGCTAGACAGGGTACCAGGCTAGGCCGAGTCAAAAGCGGCACTACTTTCCATCGGTTTTTAATACTTTTTTCTCCAATGAGAAAAATTGCCGAAAGAGTCTCGACTGATTCGTGAGATCGTTTTTCTTTCGAGAAAAAATTCTCGTCTTTTTGTCAGTACGCCCGCATTTTCCCCACCACTTTTATTCGTTGCGTTTAATTACATCCACCAGCAGAATCCCACCGTATACAAGCAACAATTAAACTCAACATTGAAAGGGTGCTGAAAAACGATGACAAGAATCATGTGAACCCACAGATAAGTACATTGGCTTCATATTTCTAAACCTCACAAGAAAAGTAATCCCTAGCTGTGATGACTCGTATCACAGCCACGCTATAATTGTAACGGTCTATGTGGAGAAATTAAATAACATGACCACATGGTCCCTAGTACGGGTTTGAGCTGCACTAGATCCAAATATTTCAGAGCGATGATGTAATAGCCCTATCAAGTAATCTGTTGGAAAATGATGCACTATGTAACCGCCAAACAGTAAAACACGGCCTAAACGAGGGAATATTTATTGAATTTAAGTTCGTCGTATTCAGAACAGGTCCGACGCCGAGCAAGAGCTTCATTCTTCACCATATTTACAAGTCACAATGATTTGTACAGAGGGCAAGCCTCGGGGACGAAACTACCACAAACAAAATGTCACCGTATACAAGCAACAGTTAACGCAACATTGAAAGAGTGAAGGAAAACGATGCCGACGTACTGACAGGAAGTCATGTGACCCCACAGACAACACAACGACTGCATATTTATAAAACGTCACAAGAAGCAAAAGTGATTACCTGTATCATAGCCACGCTTTTATTGTAGCTGTCTTGTAGCTGGACATGACCACACGGGTATAATATTTCAGAGCGATAATGTTATAGCCCTATCAAATTATCTGTTCGAAAATAATGAACTATGCAACCGCCAGATAGTAAAACACGGTCTAAACGAGGAAATATTTAATATTGAATTCAAAATATTTCCTTCTCAACTCTATCTAACCATCTCAGACCATCCTCTCTCAGTCAACTGTTATCGTGTGCTTCAACACAGCGAAAAATATGGTAGCCGAACCTTTGTGAGCTTATCATATTGGGGTTACTTTAGCCTATTTGCAGAGCAGAGTATCATTGGTAAATTCACAATTATAAGCGTCTAATCCGTCGTTAGAATACTTTATTACACCCAGACCAGATTACCTGGTATAAGGGGGACAGTTACAGTCACTTGGTGGACAGGGTATTCAAATAGAAATTTAGAGTAAATAACCTATAAACAATCTTATTGAACACTATCTTCAATGTGAAAGTATAATACTTCTACAACAGTTCCTGCTAGGCTCTTATCTGCGAGAGCTAAACATAACAGATACTTGATAAAGAAACCTACTTAGATTAACTAAAACATTCCTTGAAGGGTTGTTAAATAAGTTGTATGTCTTGTCATCTCTTGGGTATTTACAGTAATATTGCGGAATGTATTTACTTCTTATGTCTGATAGACTAGTGCAATGATATAGAATATGTTGTTCATTGCCTACCTCTGCTGTGTTACATAGTGTACAAAATCGGTTCTGACGAGGGACTCCTGCCCAGCGGCCTGTTTCGATTGGAAGTCTGTGATTTGATGTTCGAAATTTCAGAAATGTTTGCCTGAGCATTGGGGGTAGGGCAGTAAGATAGTTCTCGAGTTCGATGTTATTTTTAACAACTTTATAAAATTCTGTTTTGGATAAATTTTGGACTTGATCATTCCATTTTTGGAGAAATTGGAGTTTTGGAGTTCAATATTCATCCGTCGATTATTAATGTGTCACTTTATCACATGGTTATTACTAATTTTTCACGCAGTTTTGAGGAATAAAATTACAATAACCCTATCTGCGCATTGTGGCCCCCTACCAAACTTTTTCCCCGATCTCCGGAACAACAAAGAAGTGAAAGCTAATCCTCCGTGAGTTTTTGGTTTATCGCATTGGGGTCATTTTGAGCCTATTTGCATACCCCCCCGAGTAGGGGATCGTGGGTAAATTGAAGATTGTGGGGGTAGAAGAAAAGTGATGTTTTCGTCCTTTTTCCTCAAAATTCCTGCTTTTCTTCGAGGAAATCGGGCAAAATCTATTTTATTTCAGATCAGACTTTTATTTACTTATTTATCATGCAGTTTTTGCAAAAAAAAACCCCCAAAAATTAATAAAGAATTTCCGCGTCCATAATTCGAAGATTTAATTCATATGATAACACTAGCACGAGAACGCCAGTGGCCACATCCGGCCTGAACAAGAAGTGGACAAAATACAGACATTCGGTATATATTAAAATCGCTTAGTAGGACAACAATATCGGAAACCCTGAGGCTTAGACCATCTCCTCTATGTAATCTTTCAGTGTAACAGATGGTTCAATTTGTCCTTCGATGACAGCCATCAACTGGCAATATAACTATTGTACACTCGACACTCGACCATGTGCGGGGGACTACCGTATATATTTTTCCCCGACTGCGGCGAAACGAGATCAAGTCAGGATAAAATTACAGGACTGCGAAGTTAATTGAATCAATTTTTTTCCTTATGAACTGTAAGTAATAGTAATTCAGTCTGATTATATTGTACCAATTCCCTGTTGTTTCTCTGCGTTTACAAATAATAGCATACGGTGATATACTATACGAGATTCTAGTAACATAATTATTCACTTTACTTTCATCGGCACGAACTCCGTGGCGAAAATGGGAGTGTTCGAATTTATTGTTTCACGGGTATATTGAAAATGCTCCCGTTTTCGTTTTATTAGGATGAACAAAATCACGACAGGGGAAAAATCGGCCGTTTTCGAATTAAATTTGGAAGGTGAATTAATAGGGAAATTACCGTAATTACATTTCAATATCTTCCATGCATCCCCAGTAGGGAGTCGATACTGTAACATGTCCGTCATGAACATACACCTTTTGCGATGGCAACTCACATGTGACTAAAACTCTAATTAAATTTTAATGTCCCACAAACTTCTCCAGAGGCGATTTGTTGTTCAATAAAATTCTCTCTCGTTTTTTTGCAACGAGATTGAAGAGTTCAATCTTATTTTATAAACGTTCTCCACACACCCAGAACAAGTATAAGCCGTGTTGACGAGTAGACGTCGACTGTAGACGCCTTTGTTTTAGGGCTGCTGCTATAGTCGGATATGAGTGGGGTTGCCGAGTGTTAGGACGGGCATCAACAGATGCTCTGGGGTTCCGCTTTTCAAACATAACTTTGGGTTATTTGGAGCCGACAGGAGAGAGGCTAAGGTATAATTCCCGACCCATTCGGCGTTTCCATAGTGGCCCCCCTATCATACTTTTTGCGCTATCTCCGGAACGACAAAAGATTAAGATTTTACAGTGAGGGACTTTATAGTTTATCATATTAGGGTCATCTTGAGCCTATTTGCATAACCCCCGAGGAGAGGATCATGGAAAATTCAAGATGACGGCCACATGGGGTACCAGAACAGTGATGCTTTCGTCATTTTTCTTCAAAATTTCTGCTTTTCCTCGATAAAAAGTGGGCAAAAACTATTTTATTTCATATCACATGAATATTTACTGATTTATCATGGCGTTTTTGTGGAGAAATTTCATAAATAATAAATTGGAAAAATCTGACCAAAGAATCGACTAAAAAATGCCGCTTTTGAAGATGACGTCACTGTGACATCTTGAATTTTTGTTTTACATTTTCTGGTAGAGCTTGACCCAAGGATATAGTGTGGTAAGTTTCAGCCACCCACAAAGGGGGTCCCAAAAAGCCCAGGCCAGATAGGGTTAAGAAATATCAGAATTATTGATTATGGCTTAAGAAAGGGTTGCTAAGTTGTGCTTTTATTCATCACCGGCATAAACGGCGGTACGGGTGTTTCCTCTTTGTATCCTCATTTTCGGACAGTACACACATTGTGGAGCGGTCTGAAGTGAAATGAGTTGGCAGCATTCTCTCCACACTAACGTGAATGCCTCAGTTACTGTAAAACTGGGTCGACTGTCGTTAGGCATTGAAATGACGTCATCAGAAGTATCAGTTTGACTTTGTGACCATACTTTATGTATAGAATGGGTGCTGCCTTGGTCATGGTGCCCAAGACCAAAGGTTGATGTGCATTTCTTCAGTGAGTTGATTCATATTTCATTAATATTTTCATATTTGAAGATGGAGACAGTGTGTCGGAATTGACTGGAAGAATTCTTTGGGCTGTTTGAAGAACTGCGGCGATAATATTCATAATTTTAGCTAAGCATCCATTCATCCCTCATAACAATGGCAACTTTTAGTATTCTTAGTAATAAACGCATACAAAGTTTTCTCTATAGAGATGAAAAATCTATATTTATAGATTTTGTTTCCCATTCTGCTTCGTAAATGCAATATCAGAAGTATTCAACCCATAGCCGAAATTGGGGAAAACATCAAAAATATTACACCATCTCACCTTCAAAGATGACCGCCGCCTGACAGAATCTGGTCACAATTTCAGACACCTTTTGACTCTTCCATAAATCCAATGATGACAAGTTATATGCTGTTTTATATCATATCGTACTTGATTTGTGGGGAATTTAATTGTGTTTTAATTTGTTTACATGTAATCACTTCAATTAAAAATCACCTGCTATGCCTACTGTCGTGCAAGTGACCTCGAATAAAATGGAATGAAGGTTAATGAGAGATTCAGTAAGTGAGTGACCATTGGGGAAAGCCCTTGATTTGTATGTGTTTACAGGCAACCGTGAGCAATTGTTTTTTCCCCACCAAGTTTGTGGTGCGGTTTTTGATAAATATCCAATAGGCCTACAGACCAACAATATTAGTTAACCGCGTATTTATTGACTATGAGATTCTGGAAAGATTGTTAATGTATGATTATTCTTCATTGTGAACCACGGTTTTGACACAAAACATCAACCGACTTGGCACCATGTTTAGTATTAGGAATCTTCAAGTCATATGCATCAATTTTACGGCGTATATTTGGAAACTATCCGTTTTGCCGATTTGGTATTCCGGTATACATACATCTCCCTAGTATAATCCGTGACGTGTCCTACTCCTCCCCCTCCTCCACTTTACTCACTGCACAGCGACTCCTCCTCCTCTTCCACTTTACTCACTGCACAGCGGGTCGCATAGGTGTGACGCGGGATAGGCTGGGACGAGAGACCTGGGGTTTTCGCTACCTGAGATTCCATGGGCCAGGCTTTCACCCTACAGTAGAATGGGTCGACTGCGCATGCGCGATGAGTAGTAGTATAGAAAGGGCACGCGATCTCCCTATCCCTATAGGTGTGGCGCGGGATAGGGTGGGCCGAGAGACCTGGGGTTTTCGCTACCTGAGATTCCATGGGCCAGGCTTGCACCCTACAGTAGAATGCGTCGACTGCGCATGCGCGATGGGTAGTGCGCGATGAGTAGTATAGAAAGGGCACACGATCTCTCTATCCCTATAAACTACCCCATGGGAGTGAATGAACCCATGGGGGTGAATGAGCGATGGGGTGAAATCCGTGGCGTATGAGGGTCGGCTCATGTGGGTTTCACTTCTTAAGGGTCGGCTCATGCGGGTTTCACTTCTTAATCCGTGACGTAAGAGGGTCGGTTCAGATCCCCTGGGGTGGGGGCATGCCCCTGAGGGCAGTGGGTGGGTTCAATGAAAGCTCGTATACATAAAGCTTTGCTGCGTTTTATAAATCTGATATTTTCACATTTACTGATCTTCAACGTGAACGTGATCGCCTGGGTTGCTGAGATTAGTTTTGTAAGCGGTGGCGAGTGAGAAAACGACATCATAACCATCATAATCTGCCATGATATTTTGCTTCCTAATTTTCTCTCATAAAGAAACATTCGGTAGGCACGGTGGACGCAATTGGTGATCTGGGGAGGTGGGGGGGGGGGGGGCACTTTCACAGGACAAATAGGCGAGGTTCCAGCGCCCTCCCAGGCCCCGGATGGTTCAGGCCGGATACGCGTTCTAGTGTATTTCCGAGCAATAAAACAAGAAATCTTTGCAGATAGATAGATAATGTATTTACTTACGTCTCACTGTCTGTACATCACATGATAAGAGATGCATAAAAAGTTAGACTATACAAACACCACTCTATACAGAGTTATGAGAGACGGTCTTACGTACATGTATAATACAATCATAAAAAAAAAATTGGCAGATGTCCAGGATTGTGTTCGAGGCCGACCTCAGAAGAGAGCGAGCAGGATGGTTAAAAGATGTTTTGCGGATGTTTCCCGTATTCCTTATGTTTAACGCTTGATTGTTGCAAAAACAAGAATAACCACACAACAAGAAAAGGATAAAAAAAAAAAGTTCTATTAAAAATGTCATAATGCTCAGTTTGTATGAATGAAATTTATTTACACGTTTCAGAGTGAATGATTAATGAAAACGTGTTATCTGCGCGAACCTTTTCGAATCAATTTTCGATTGAAATTTGCCTGGCCTCGATCGCTCCGGTATATGAGTACGCTGTGGGTGGTAGCCGCCTTTTCTCAGAGTTGTTGTGAATCTAGATGTCTATATACGAGCTGACAACCTTATCATAATCAGCCAGGCCAGGTAGAACCCAGATGGTACTCACTTTCATCGGTGCAAACCACTGATAGAGGTACGATCAGATATACTTTATCAACACGTATAGCAGGCTGGCAAGTATATACCTACAGCGATACCTACATTGTGGTATTTTATGAATGAGGAATACTTTATTATTGTATTTAAACTATTTTTTATTCACTATATATCTATATCGATGCGATAACACGGGGTTCCATAACACAGCCATCGCTATCCAATTCACTGTGCATTCGCATTTTTCATTGAGAGTAACAGCGCATGTGTCATTGTTGTAGTCATGCGCCCCATAGCAAAACGCAAATCGGAAACAGATTACGTGTTTCAATTTTTGTTTTATTTTCTTTTGATTTCTCACTTTACGCAAGAGTCAAAGACAAAAGATTGAACGTCCAATTTTAATTTTGTGATTCGTCCACTTGTGAAAAAAGAAAACTAGAGCCTATAGGCTTTTTAATATATCGATGTCTGGGAATCATAGAAACGACTGGTATTTGTTATGCCTGTGATCATCAGCATACATCTGAACTTCACCACGGTTTTTGGGCAAAACCTAAATAGTCAAGTATTGTATTTTTATCGAAATAATACCAGAAGCAAATGAACTAGAATTCTGCACATTACAGTTTGACTCGCTGCAATGCATTGGCTACCCAGCCTCCCTTATAACATTTGACATTGTTCGCAAAAAGATTGGCAAGTTTCATGTTCGCACGATTCAAAATGGAGTGATGCATCATTGGAGATTGAGCTGATGCTGAAATTTGAATAGCAATCCTGATCCTCCATCCAGGTCTGTGTACTCCGTACTGGTACATAACAAATAGTGCTCAAACGGTTCGTTGAAAATAACAGCAACAGACGGATGCATGCTTCGACTTGTTCATAGAAAAGTCAAGCTTATAAGGGAGAGTAGAATGATCTCTTGGTTGTCTTCGAGGAAGTGAAACATGGGCGTCTCTCCAGTTTTGCTTACATCTTTGTTCAAAGGGGATGAAATATAGGACTGCTGACCTGGCTTTTTTATTTTCCTCGATTCTGAGAAAATATGAGATCATGAATGTGACTTGCCACTCCTAAAAATTATGACCGATCTTATATCTATGACAAACCCATATTCTCCCAAGGTACGGCCAGAGATGAGGACTGATCCTATGAAACATACATAATTAATCACACCCATTATCACTGTTAAAACCATAAATGTCTCTCTCTCTCTCATCCATGATCCCCCACATTGTGCTCTTGCATTTCATCTACGATCTTAGATGTGTGAGGATGTGGCAGGATCTAGTAAGCAGGGATTGATGTAGCATAGATTTAGATATATTTAGCTGACTATACCCTATGCCACATGTATATGCCAGCGCTAACAGCACCATCCAATGTCCTTTCAATCCATTTTTAAACCATAATGTTAATAAAATTAGTAATTGTAAACACGAATGTATAATGAGATATAAATCAAGCATTATGTTGATGGGCTGCAAAATCTGTATGAGAGGTGGCCCTTCAGTTTCAATCAAAAAAAAACTTTCAGTCCTTTGAAATCCTGTGTCTTCATGAACAGATGAAATGCCAATAAATTGTGCTATATAAGTTTACTGCCTATAGTGCCACTCAATGAACAATATCACGAAACTACAAGATTACGCAAAATCCTCAGATGTGGCCTGGGGAATGTAGATATTGGACTCAAGTCATCAGAATTTCATATATTTAAAAAAATGGCCATTTGGCTTACAAGGGATGTGAATTATAACACTGGGAATGTTACATTCATGTTCAGAAAAATAGAATTACTTTTCCCTGATTAAGAAGCAAATATCCATTTTTGTGAAAACAAAATATTATTTTGAGATGCAAAAAAGCATCTCCATGATTCGCCAACACCACTAAAATCTTGTCAGTCCTTTGTCTATCTTGCAAGATCATTATACCCAAATTTCATGGAAATCAAACACGTTGTTCAGAAGATATGATGTTACACATGTTTACCTGCATGATTCATGTCTATAGCGCTACCTAGTGACGACCAAATGGCACGAAAAACAAGCAGGTGAAATCTAAAGCCCTAGGGAGATGGCACATAAGAGTTCAATAGAAAAAAACTTTAATCGTGATAATGGTTATGGAGGTTTTGATGTTAAGCCAGATAACTGAGATTTTTCATTTAAATGGCAAATTGATTCGCACCGAAAGAGAATTATCATGTCGGCAATCCTATAAATAGAACAGTTGCTTGGCAACCTAGAATAGAACAGTTTTTTTTATATTTTTCCAAGCGAATTGGTTAATTTTCCTTTCACGAAAAACTTTTTTTTTTGAGACGCAAAAAACTTGCGTTTATAGTTATGCCAGCTACACCAAAATCTTTTCAGCACATTCACTATCCTTCAAGACGATTGTAATAAAATTGCAAAGAAATCAGACAAGCCGTTCAGACGAAATCGTCAGAGACAGGCTTACCTATACTCTGACTACAACGCCACCTAGTTGTGAGCAGCGGGTATCGAAACACAACCTGACAAATTTCCCAGGCCTAAGGAGATAGCACACAAAGTCTGACCGGTTTCAGAGATATTCACGTTTAAAGTCGCGGCGGCGGCGGATCCGGCGGAGCCGTTTCTCATGAAAACATAAGAGCATCCACTTTGTGGAAACGGTCTAATTCTTTATGGAAGAGGGCTGGTTAGAGGATTTGGATATGACACTTGATCAAGCTGTTGGTAATTAACTCTTTACCATATCATGGATTAATGACAAAAGAATTTATGGCCAATATTACTCTGAGTAAGCTACTTGTACATGTATATTAGTTGTTAAAGCCGACAAAACTGGGTCAGCAGAAGAACTGGCCTAGAAAGCTACCCACACTTTGCTGTAAGTACATGAAAACCACTGGCTTCAGTGGCTATGTTACATTGCTGAAGAGGGTCTCATTTGCCAAAATTTCCTTTCAAACACAGTGAAAACAAAGAAATGAGGAAAGTGAAGAGTAACATGAAATTGGAAATGCAGTATACAACAAATATACATTAATATTGACCAAACAAGCCATTTCATGTCAAAAAAATTAAGACATTACACAGATCAAAAATCAACCAGCATTTTCCTCTTATAGTCTCTGGTTTAGCAAACGACAGATCTGGTCTAGCAGACGACATACTTTTACCTAGAAACAGCAAACCCTCAAAAACAACAACTGAGCACTTGAAAAAACATCAAGACACATCTACTATATTCCGCTTACATAGACGAACAACAAAAATAATTCAAAAGACAAAAAAAGGTTATCAAGAAGAAAAAGTTTCAGAACTATTTCTTTCAGTGCAAGAACTTTGTTTTGTGCAAGAGTAAACCAGGCACTTTCTGTTACAAGAGTTACAGCTCCCCTATATATATCTGGATGACCCTAGGGTCATCAGACACTAACGGGTCTACATCGATATATGAAAAAGAAAATAAATTGAGCGTTCAATTTTCACTTTTTGATTTTTCAACCTGTGAAAGAAGAATTCAAAATTGATATGTTAAGTGTTGCACTGACCCTACATGAGCCAGCATAAGATTGTGTCTCTTTGGGCAAGAACTGAGCTGGAAAGGTTATATTTAACAAATGTCTCAAAATCTCAGCGAAACGCAAAATTACTGATACTGGGCATGGAGCTAACATAATTTTTCGATTGACTGTGAATAAAGCTTCAGCTATAAAACTATTGAATTGTCGTTTACCATTCGACGTATTCATTCAAGTTAATTTCATGTGAAATTATAAAACAGACTCTCTGCCACAATTGTGAGAACACTGACGTCACTGGCTTAAGACTGCGAAACAGCAGGTTAGAGATAACTACCGTTCTAAAATCGCTCAGGTAAAAACAGTAGTTGCTGCTTAATATCTTTCAAAAAAGGTTCCAAAATCTTCAGACGGCTAAGCGTACATAATGTTACAATTCTTAAGGTTATTTTCCATGAAAGTGCGCCTATTTTAATTTTTAATAGAGAACAAAACATATGTATTATCGTTATGCAAATTAGGTAGACGAAATGGTATCTTAGTAACAAACAGTAAGAGTGACCACCTACATAGAGCCAGTGATAATCGGTATAGTTATTGTTATGAGGGTGGAAGAGTAATATAATTAAATGAATCACATGAAATATAAATGCAACACTTCCACTATGGTACTGCTTCGCTGAATTCATTAGCTTCCGCTACTAACTTTTATTTTAACATATAGCCTGAATGATTTGTGTCGAATTTACAAAAACAGCTATGACAGTTGGCAGACAGTTGGAAGACCTTCCTGTCTGTAGATTATTAGGGTTTGCTTGGTGTTGCTAATACGTCAACTGATATGCGCCTTTTATTTATTATTGCATAATACTCCTCACGTTGAACTGTTAATGCGTCTCAAGGAATGTGATTATGTCATTATAGCTGGCTAAAAGCGCCAGTCGACATTTAGAGTGATCATGCATGCGCGGTTATTTAGTTTCCAAGTGCAGATAAAGCGTATCCTGGCCTGTGTTCAATTATACTCTGATTAGCTAACCATCTACTCTTTCAACCGAAACGCCTTGCGATTTCCTTGTACCAGCGCAGGCCATGGACGGATAAGCCATTAAAAACGACTGGTCAAGTGCAGTAATTGTGAACGATAATGTAACCATCTGTTCTTAGCATATCTTCAATGTTTTTCTCGTCCATACTGTGAAGTATATTTTATGTAATTTAGTGTTGTTCGTAAAGTGATGTATCGGCAATCACGTCGCACAGTATATAATATTTTGCCTGCACTTTGAGAACGGAAGGGGGATCAATTTCTGACTGAATGCAAATTGTTAGCGGAAGGGGTGGCAACCCTTTTGAAAGTGGAAACTATTTTATTTTTGTAGAAAAGAAAAAAATTATCTTAGAAAAGTATAGACCACACAAGAATTCGCACTGACGGTTCCATACATCTGTACATCTGGTGGTCGATTTTAGCGTTATGCAATTCTTGAATACTTTGGTGGTTGATTCGCTCCATTTAGTAAACATTATACTACATGTAAGGAATATGACCATCCTTTTTTGGTAAATAATTATCATAATTATATCTATATATTAGCATCATTTTCAACTTCGCTCGTGAAAAGACGTATTCTTTAAGCGATTTTGATTTAATCTAAGCATGATTTTTAAAGTATCTCAGATTCCCAACACATGTAACAGTCAACTGGGCAGTCTACACCCTTAGACATGAATAAATAAAACCCGCCCTCATGTATTCCCGCCCATTTGTTCTTAGAACCAGAAGTGGACACTCTTCTTTTATCTGTTTTATACCGAAGCATTACACAATCTGAAGATTGGCCGCTCAGAGGGAGCACAGTGTAACGCGGGATCAGCTAATCTTGCCAGAGGGAAAGACGGACACACTTTATTTGGGATGGCTGATGATTGCAAGTCCACAACACATGAACATTTGATCAAGAAAGTACATATTATGGAGATACCAATTGTATTGTCGGACAGACTGCGACAGTATGCTGAAAAATTGAACGCTGCAGCTTGTCCCACAGTGCATGTCAGTACACATATGTATGTTTCCAACAACATAACCAATAAATAGGAATCCAACTTTGGGCTTCGTGACACCGATATATACACTTGCATGCATAATATCTATACACGTATCAACGTTCGCATCACCACGTATTAGTATAGACAGATTAAGATGCTAAAACAATCAATGTCAATACGAGAACTGGATAAACGCACAGCAAATACACTCCCGTATGCGCATGCAATAATATGAAATAAAACTCTTTAACACATGCGTATATAATCGCGTGAATATGTAAGTACCTGTTATTACGTAAAATCGAATGCAGGCATAAAAGTGTTGAGTTGATCTGCACGGGACGAAAAACGTTTCCAAGTATTCGTAACGTATTTATGACTATCTTCGCCCGTTTATTTAGCGTATATGTGGATAAACGGCGAATAAACGAACACGTTTTCTCAGTTAAATTGACATTTTCGCGCAGTGTATGTCAATAAATGTAATGATTGCATGTCTGATGAGACAATCTGCATATATTTAAGGGAAATAAAGCCGGGTGATGGCTTATACGTTGTCCGCAAATGAGATGAATAGTGACATCCATTCCCGAGAAACCCCAGGAAAGTTCACGCTTATGTAGGTTAGATTTGTTGGCGAGCTACCAGATATCAGCTCATAAATATTCATGATCCCGCTACTCCTTACGCGTCAATGTCCAATCTGTGATCTGTAACCCAAAACATTAAGAGGCACCACTTTGCACCGATGTACTGCGTTACTCTCTCTTGTACTAGGTTTTAGTCCATGTATATTGACTACAAACTACGTCTACCAATTTCCAAGGCTGCACTGAATTGTCAGCTTTTTCTCTACCAGGATCCAATTGAACACACGCCGACTAGTATCAAGTCACCGTACACTTATATCCAGGTGAGAGTCCAGTTACCTCAATCTTTGAATATCCGAAACCCGTTTTTGTATTTGTTTTAATTATTATCATTTAATAGTAATTTGTATAACTGAATATCCCGCAGTTGATATTTACCATCTTTCGTTACATTGTATTATTGTATTTTATTTATTGCATTTCTCTACAGGATAATACTCCACAATTGATGTTTGTAATGTAACCAGCAAATTTGAACAGTTCTATTCCCGACGATCTTTTGGAACTTAAACAGTGTGTTGTGAAATGAAACAGTCAGTTGTTTATTTAAAGATATGTGGAACAGTTAAAAGTATCTAAATTAATTTAAGTGAGGCAGGTCTAAACTTAAAACCGTTCGGTAAATTTGAGGAATATCAATATAAAATCCTACGTGTAGCTGTTGGAAGTGTATATGGACATATATGGGTGTGCGCAAAACAAATACACCGTTTGAATGTACATTAATGTTTCGTAACAAAGACCTAATTTTCAACGTATTCTACAACCTTATTTTAAAATACTTTTTAATCTTAATCTTGAAACAGTAAACCTAACATCTTACGCTTGATCAATTAAACTCAGAACACATTATGTACAATATACTGACAAACTTCAAATAGACAACGTACCACTGTACCAAGTTCACGCTGGTGTAAGAATCAAAGAAAAGAGGGCGCTTACCGTGCTGTCGAGAAAAGGGGGATAATGAAAGTACAGCGCACGAGGTTGTCCGACATCAAGCATGGCGACTTCTTTGTGAACTTTCCAATATTTCATGAAGAAGATACCCAGATTGATTAACGCCGTGAATCAAAGTCAACATAGAGGGTCTTAATCGCCATTCTCAGGGCATTTGAAAGTGTACGTGGTGGGGGGGGGGAGAGCTAGTCGAAGTTGAGGGTTGAGGCGGGTTACGAATAGATTGTGTGGGATTTGTTTGGGCTTAATATGGGGTTTGTGTGGGTTGTATTATTTTTTTTTTTTTTTTTTTATCTCTTTCACTGTTAATGCTGGCGGGGACAAAGAATCTTTCCTGTGTTTCGTGCTTTCTTGGTTGGCCCGTGGCTTCTTGAGGTTGGGTGTTTCTCACTCAGTATATACATGTCCCGGTACAACATGTACACAAGGATCTGCTACTTTTAACTCACATCGGCGCAAATTGTCAGTTTTACTCCTTTTAACACAGAATAAAATATAAATTGTGAAGCCAATGTATTTCATCAAGTTCTGGTAAAGTACATGCATACAAGAACAGGAAACACAAGCAATTAAATACATGTTGGAATGTTTCATGAGATATTACAATAACCATAGACCTGACATTAGGTTTGAGTGCCTGAACAACAAAAGCGATAAACAATCAGAATATATATTCTTCAATCTAATAAGAATAATCAAAGTTTATACTTACACGGCGAGTAAACCAATAACCTGCAATGTTCATGGTGAAACAAAATATCGGTAGAACTTCTCTCTCCTGTGTGTGCGTTTTATATTGTAGGACAAAGAGAATATATACGAAAAAACGGGGAGCCACAACTGTTCTTGGTGGTTAAAATATAGCTGGCACGCTTATAGCTGACCAGTCCAGTCAGTACAAAGTTCACCAGGATCAAATTTCTAACCTTGACCGAATTCATGCCTTGGCATATGTTCTTAAAACAGAATGAAAATCTCAGCTTATATATTTTATGCCATGCACTAAATACTATACAATTCCACTGAAATCAGATATCGTATTTATGATAAAAATAATTATTACTTATTATTTAAGTTCAGTTCAGTTCAGTTTATATTCACCAATATAAATGAAAGGTACGGAAAAGAAAAAAGAGAGAAAAATATCAATCGGCGGGAATAAAACCCCAAAGGGCTATAACAGAAATTATGCATACTATTAATTTTGTGGAGGTTGATGAATAATGGCAAGAATATAAGCGACGAGAGCATTATATAAATAAAAACAAATAAATATTCTCAAACATGCGTTAAATTAACATTTAATTTGTGCCGATATACGGATAATAGCAATGGAAACCAAATGTTGTTGATGTTGTGCGATTTTGATAATGATTTGAGCACACATGTAGAATTGGTTGAAAATGATTTTGAACCAAGATGAGGTCCCCGTACATTTATAGAATGAAATGAATTGTCAGATAAGGTCAAAAGAGGGCTGTACTTGATTGACGCGCCGGATAGGAATGAAATTCTAGAAAAAAAAGTTTCGAAATGATACAGGTAAGAGCATCGCGTGATAAATGAACTTATGAGTGAACAGAACTGTGAGGTGGTCATTTAGATTAGAAATAGGAAAAAATCAATATTTAATTCGATAAAACGCGGATCGGTATACGAAACTCTATCAGTTAACGCGGTTCTTTTTTTCTTAAGTTTCAGTGGCTCGAGATGAGTTGGGTAATTATTACCTCGGACAACGTTGCAGCATGATAAATATGAATATATGAGTGAATAGTACAGAATAAACACTGATTTTTTTTATTGAGACAAGAGTTGATGTGATTAATTACACCACTATTTCGTCGAAGATTTTTCTGTGTATTTCGTCGATGTGCGTTTTCTAATTGAGCTGGTCATTAAAATGAACGCATAAGAATTTAAAATTAGAGAATATCATAGGTACCGTAAAATAATTGCATTGTTTGAAGGTTTGGAAAACATAAATCTGGTCTTCTTATTATTCAAGGATAAGTTACATGAAATACATCAGATGGTTTAAAAATAGAAAGTTATCGCTATTACAACACATATAAGGGAAGTGGGAAGAGGTGCCGACATACTGACAGAGCCACATGACTTCACAGTATAGTCTTCTGGTTAACCTATTCTAAAGCACATACCACGAATCTAACGATTCGTGATATGTGTTGTATCTCAGGTACGCTTTTATTGTACCTGTTCATGTGGCAACTTGGATGACATGACCACACGGCCCCTAGCACCGGAATAAGCGGTAGATACAAAACTAGAGCTATGATGAAAATACTCTGACAAATCGTATATTGGTAATTGGTGAGCTGTGTCGCTGTGACAACTCGTACACCGGGGATTGGTGAGCTGTATCGCCGTCAGATGGAAATGACGGCATTTAACACAAAAGACTAGTCTGTAAAGCCCGATGTCGACCCAGTATCAACTTCCCACAATGCCAACATATATCAAAGAACAAAAAAGGTCTGTACAGAGGGCGGGCCTCGGGGACGAAACGTCCACCAGCAGAATCTCGCCATATACAGGTAAAAATTACAACGCATATGAGGGAAGTGGGAAGAGGTGCCGACATACTGACTGCGTCACATGACTTCACAGAATAGTCTTCTGGTTAACCTATTCTAAAGCACATACCAAGAATCTAACGATTCGTGATATGTGTTGTATCTCAGGTACGCTTTTATTGTATCTGTTCATGTGGCAACTTGGATGAAATGACCACACGGCCCCTAGCACCGGCATAAGCGGTATTAGATACAAATCTAGAGCTATGATGGAAATGCTCTGACAACGCGTATATTAGTAATTGGTGAGCTGTGTCGCTGCGACAACTCGTGCACTGGGGATTGGTGAGCTGTATCGTCGTCAGATGAAAATGACGGCATTAAACACAAAATCCTAGTCTGTAAAGCCCGATGTCGACCCAGCATCAACTTCCCACAACATATATCAAAGACCAAAAGGTCTGTACAGAGGGCGAACCTCGGGGACGAAACCTCCACCAGCATAATCTCGCCATATAGAGGTAAAAATTACAAGGCATACAAGGGAAGTGAGCAGATGTGCCGATATACTGACAGAGCCACATGACTTCACAGTATAGTCTTCTGGTTAACCTCTTCTAAAGCACATACCACGAATCTAATGATTCGTGATATTGTCTGACAACGACAACAACAGCTGGATGATCGAGCATACATATTGCACACAAATCGGTCGGAGAAAAACAAAGTTGTCGAAATATGAGCAATTACGCTTTCTTCTGTGGTTCAAAGATAAATTCTGTTAACGATATAACTCAATACGGAGAGGCATTAGGTGTCGGCACAACAAAGTTTATTGTAAAGCTCTTAAACGATTGAAGAAGCAATTACATCATTTGCAGCTAGTGAACAAAATGTACACGTTGCAACGGTGTACTGGTTTTGTTCAACTTGTCTTAATGGGTATTTTGTGTTCAGAGGTTAATCAGCACTTTTGCTACATTTTTGTCGGGTTACCAAGGGTAAACCCTACATTAGTATCACTCTTCAGTTTTTCTTTTTTCTTCTGCACATGTGTAGTTTTGATCTCCTGCCCGGAGACTGTTCTCATTTGATGCCCCTTACAACATTCATAAAAAAGTATCGTTCTTCTGTCTGACAGTCATAAACATATGTACAATGCACGGTAGCTTGTGCATTTAACTTGATAATGTGAACATTATCGCAGTAAAGTTGATCTTTCCAATTTCTTTTAAAATTTGCCTTTCCATTCTATTTTATCCGGTATCATTTATTACGGCAGGAAGGGTCATTCTCTACGGTCCATTCTCCACACCCGATGTTGATCAGATCTATCGTTGTTCAGATCAGGCAGTTCGTCTTTGAGCAGTGATTGTGGTTAAGTTTATTATTTATCACAGATGAGTTCTTTTCAAAAGCTTACTTCTATATAATGTAGACAAATTCGTAATTATCTGATAATCAAAGTTGTGCGTCAACAACCTGACTGTGTGGGGAGTGATAGCACACCGACAGGCGACAGTGACCGTCCAGTCTTGAAGAATAATTTTTTTGCAGGAAATAAATAACGGTGGAGTTGATATATCTGGGGGTGTTAAAAGCGAAACAGTCTTGGAGCTGAAGCAATCTTGAGTTGATCTATTTTGCTGAAAACGGGAGTTGAAACAGGTATTGAAAACAGGAGTTTGAAACAGGTGTTGAAACAGGTATTGAACTGAAAGAAAAATTTGAACCATACACAGTAAACTACTGCATATAACAAAATGGGAGTTTCTTTGGAACAGTATAGACTTTGCATCGGCAAACATAATATTATTTGCCACTCTATACAAAGTAAGTTATCACAGCTTATGCTTCCAATTATCTATGCATTTCTACATTACTATATCTTAAACGCCACAGTGAATACAATTCAAGCAAATCCGACATCAGTACTTTAAGTACTTTGATATTACCCAGCTGTTACTGAGATGTTGTGATATTCTCTCAAATCCCGGGCCCCCGCCTCAAGCATGCACATCATCCTAAGGTTGCCATATAAACACGAGACATCTGGTGGCCATCGACGATCATAATAAACTATCCCGGCTTAAATATATGCAATCGAAAGGATACTTATCAAATAGTATTTACTATGATATAATTTGTACAAGTGAAACATAGTTGAACAAATTAATTTCTGACGCGTCGCGAAAATTTTGGTTCAGTTATTATGCATGCCGATCACTTTAGCTGTTTGTTAATGAGGCAGTCACAGCACAATGTCATGTTAACAATTAGGAAACCCCAATATGTAACATCTGCATTGTGAAGATATTTCCTCAAACATATGGTCATTTTGTTAAGTTTATATCAATTGTAGTTCCAAATCAATTATTTTTTCTGTTATAAACACAAACACACAAGAAGTCATTGAGTCAATTGTCGAGTAGAGCTTGACTCATAAATACAGTGTGGCAAGTTTAATCTCCCTTGACGAAGTATAAGGAAAATATTCAGATATTGATCAATCACTCACATTCCTATGATATCAGTTATTTTGTCTGAATAGAGTGGCACCCATTTTGGTTAGCCGAGCCGTGACACGCCTGAACAAGTCTGATAGGCAGCGAAGTTTGAATTTACACTTGTAGGTACCGGTAAATAAACCTATGGGCTTGATCATGTATCGGTCTGTAACCCGTTCATGTTCAGGATTGCAAATGGCGCCAGATTCTTCAATAGCCCGTGTGTAACGGCAATATTTATACAATTTATGGTCCAGGAAGAATACATAGAAGGGTGCATGCACAATTTGGTATCTGTACAAAATTCGGAAAACGGCGAGTCATAGCCCGAAAGACAAGAAACATTAGTTGGATGTGTGGATTCGATCGAACCGGCTCGCGCTGTTGACTACCACGGAAGGTATTTAAGCGGTGACGAAATCATGCGCATGTGTACCCGGGGAGCCTATTGCTGGAGTTTTGTGGAATAGGTGAGCCTTAAGAGGTCCATATGTGGCGTAGTTGGTGTTATAGTGAAGTTCCTGTTGGGTATAATCAGGTAGGGACGGTGGCGTAAATCTGCGCATGCGCAGTCAGCGAATAGGGGAGATGGGGAATTTGGGATGGGAGTTAAGTGATCCAAATGTGTCATGCTTGGCATCATATTTGCACAGTATACTTAGGTGGTGACGTTGATGTGTGGTACGCGCATGTGCAGTCAAGATGTAGTGAAGAAGGTGCATGTTCGGCTGGGCTCATACGCACTCGCTAGTAGTAGAGTAGTTTTGGTGTGGGTTGTGTGGGTGGTTGATCACAGGCGAGGTCACATGTGAGTTAGGACTTGCTCCAGTCTCGGTAGCAGTATGAATGGTGGCCTGCACATGCGCAACCGGAGGTGTAACGATTTACCTGGGACTACAGGGATGACAGACCTCGTGGGGGATTTCCCCAGACGAGAATTCTGGATTCAGGATATAATAGCTTAAATTGTTCTATAGGAAAGCTATTGTTCTCCTCAATACGACCAGCATAGTATAGCAGTGGTGCGTTAGTGAGCGTTAGTTAGTGGGCTGCATATGTGACAAGCATGAAGATACTGGTTTCAGCGACTAGGCCAGGAAATATATCCTTCCGAATAGAATTATGAATTACCTGTAACAAGAAATGTTTATTGAGTGGGTGGGTGAGACATAACTGAGCGAGGTACGAATGAGTGCGCCAAAACGCAGTGACGCCATAACGATTGAGAGTAAGATCCCCTACACAAACAACCCCCCATTCACACAAACACACATGTGTAACCACTTACGTCTTAACTCCATGACGCAATCAGATGAGAGAAAGAGAGATCGTTCACGTCGTAATGCCTTATTTTAACGCCGAAACGCTCTGCCGAAACGCGACTACCAAGTATTGACGTCACCGCCAATAGAGACGTCATGGCTGGCGGTGACAATGGTCGGAAGTGGCATCTCACGCCTGTCTGCTCTCCTGGTTGTGTCACCTGAACCCTAGAGTTTGTAGCCTATAGGGCGCACCAGGATATCGGCGGCACCGCCAGGCGAGCGCACATGCGGGCGATGATGTCACTTCCGTTCATAGCGTACCTTCCGCCGATGACCATATCCAAGACTCGGTCAGAGCAGATGAGTAAGCCCGGCTTTGACTCACCCTCGGCTAGTTGTGAGCCAGCTGTTTAGCCTTAAAATGCATAAGAAGGAGAGTATCTCCAATGGATCTGCCTCCCATACTATATATTTGGAAGTTTTATGCGATGGGAAATTTCTTAAAAATTAATTTCCATATTTCCTCTATATTCATCCGATAGGAGTTAATGGAAATTTGCTTGAATTGGTATTAAATAGGCTAATTATTCGATCCTTAATGGAACTGATAACAACATTATCTGTCCAGTAGTAAAGTATAATATTCACTGAACACACAGATGTCACGAATGATGATGTCATATTTCTTCGAAATTGGTTTGAAGTTCAGCAACATATGACTTAAACCCGTCTTTTTGCGCGAACGGCTGTAAGCCTCGAGACAAACAATGCCACCTAAAAACAAGTCTAGGTTAAATATCACAGAATTAGCTCCCTGATTCTTGTGGTAGTCTCTGGACATGGTCACTTACGGATTGTGGCGTTACGGTAGTGCATTAAGGCGTTGATATGGAAGTTAAGGCGTTAATGGGTGACAGAGGCTAGGTATATCTGTGTGTGTGGTTGAGAGGGAGGGTGTGTAGGATATCTCCCCAGCGTGAGGGTGTCAGTGCGTTTCGACGCACTCACTCGTACCTCACTTACTTACGTGTCATCTAAGCTATCAATCTCTCTAAAACTCACTCACGCACTCAGACATCACTGGCATACCACCCCAATCGTAACCCCATACTTTACCCTGTTATGCCCTGGGCCTGAAAGTCTTGTTTTGTGGAATTGCCAGGTCTGTCACCCCTGTCATTCTCAGTAGGGCGTTCCAATAGCGGTTGTGCATGAGCAGGTCATCCTAGCCTCACAACCACCGCATGTGCAAGTCAAGAACCGCGGGTGACCCCGCCTGTGATCAACTACCCAGACAACCCACACAGAAACTATTCTACTATTTCCTGATTGCGCATGCGCGCAACAGAGTATACCTTCTCTTCCATATTCCAAGACTTCACTTTCGCATACCACAGAGCAACGTCACCAACCCAATCTTACAATAGGAGGGTACATTTGGACCACATTTTCCCAAAAGCCAAATGCCCTTTCTCTACTACTACGCATGTGCAGAAGGACGACACTGTTCAACGCCACCGTTCCTACTTGACTCAACAGAAACTATAAAATGGTACCAACCGCATCACATTTGGATCCATCATGACCCAAAAACTCCAACATCAGGTCTCATTATCGAGTGCGCATGCGTACAATATCGTCATCAAATAAATTCGTCCATCGGCCCACTCCTCCCGTCGTAGCATTTCAGGTTATGGCTAGCACCTTTCTGGATTTTTTTCCCCTAGTCCGAATTTTACAGGCTGTTACGTCTAAATGATAATAGAAAAACGCAACACAAAGAACATTTGTATAGTCGAGTATTAACAATATATTTATTTACAATACTAAAATCATATACAAATTAAGTTAGGTCAATAAAGCAAATAAATAAAATATAAAATCTTACTGTTAAATGTTATACCGGTGTATCTCTCGAAGTTCGTATTAACGTACAAATATCTATACAGTTCGTGCAGGCGTGCAGAAATCGCGTTCCTGTATTTCTATAGTCCAATACCGCTCAGCTGTTGTCCAGTTTCCGCCAGTACAATTACGTAGATAACACAGCGGTCAAACACACAAGACTAATCCAACAGGAATACACAATCCAGCAGTCAATAATGTTACGTCTAAATGATAATAGAAAAACGCAACAGAAAGAACATTTGTGTAGTCGAGTATTAATAATCAAATATTTATTTACAATACTAAAATCATATACAAATTAAGTTAGGTAAATACAGCAAAATAAATGTCAAATAAAATCTTACTGTTCAATGCTATACCGTTATATCTCTCAGAGTCTGTATTAACGTGCTAATCTCTATACAGTCCGTGCCAACGTGCAGAAATCGCGTTCCTGTATTTCTATAGTCCACAACGCTCAGCTGTTCTCCAGTTTCCGTCAGTACAATTACGTAGATAACACAGCGGTCAGACACACAAGAGTAATCCAACAGGAATACACAATCCAGCAGTCAATAATCTCCAGTAACGGTAATGTCCAATAACACGATCTTATGCACCCAAATAGAAACCGTCTGAATCTCCTCCACGATCACTAAACTTCGAGCAATTTATACTTTATCGGGTATTCGAGATTATTCTACCGAAACTAGAAGTTTCCACCGGTAGAGCAGTGACGTATAATTTAACCCAAATACAATTATAACAGCTACGAGAAAGTTCGACATAATCAACCCACATCAACAAGTGCTTTCTCATTCCAAAAACTTCAAGAATGTCTAATATTGAATACAATGAAAATCTATATGTATAGATGGCGCTCTGCTCTAACCGCTCAGGTTATACGGGGCTCCCGGTGCATGTACAGATGGCGCTATACACCAATCCCTCAGGTCATACGGGGCTGTACGCAGAGCAGCCATTTGCAATCACAGAATCTTTGAGAAAACACTAGATGGATGACTCACATAATATGCAAACAAGTCTATATCAGTTCTATCATTGTAGAACTATCTTCAATGTCTAAATTTATACTGCAATACTATGACAACAGGCACTCCTTGTGGGTTGTCTTCCGGGTGTACATAGTGCATAGATGTCGCGCTTTCACGCGGGCCATGGGAGACCAAAAGCGCCATTTGCAAATCTGAACATGAAAGGGTGTCAGACCAATGCAGGATCATGTGCCATCTGTTTATTACCTGAACATGATATATATAACCCTCGCTGCAAAGAGTACCACACATGTCCAGGCGTGTCACATGCGTGTTATACCCCAATCACGCCCCATTTGAGACCACTGAAAGTGGTAAATTATGAATTTACCAATTAACCCAGGATCGAGATGATCTCAGATCCCAGGTAGAGATGGATGTATTGAGAAAACAAGCACCGTAGGAGTAAAGTTAATGAGTATTCATAAGTAGGGTTAAAGGGTGTCATAGTAATTCCGTAACATTGACATCTTGGACCAGTTGACTCGTATTGTGATAAATGAACAAACATAAGAATTCAGTCATTAAATGAGTCCATATACAGACACAGTTTGTCTCTCTACGACTACAAATATGGAGCGTCGACAAAGGATGTGCCTGAACTGGTTATACGTGTATAATATTGTATATCAGATAGATCAATAGATAAACAATTCCGAAATACAGCATTGTATTCCAATCATTCGCCAACTGTCAGGTATATTCAGTTCTCCCACCTTCTTGAAACTACTTTATATTAACTTTGAATCAAAAAGCGGCACTCGTCTGAAGAGACGAAGCACAGAAAGATAAAAAAGTATACCTTGCCAGATCAAGAAGTACAAAATATATAAAAGCGTTCCCAGAACCTTTGCCATCTGTGTTTAGCGTATAAAACTATCGTACACAGTACATAGATTTCAGTCTAAGAAATTGAAATTGTAAGTTCTTCCACATGTAAACGTTTCTATAACCTTTCGGTCCCATAAAAAAAAACCATGTTTGTTTTTTTCCTCGATTTCTCCGTTTCCGCACCAACCAGCGAATGTTGCCTACTGTCGAAATTTGGAGGTTGAACATGGAATTTGGAGACTATTTATTATGTAAGCAAGACTAATTAAATAAGCGAAAAAACTGAATGTGAGACAAATGAATTCTTCAGTTTAATTCTTGTAACAGTGGGAAAAAAAACACTGCGCGTATGGATATACGTGTGAAATGTGGTCTTCATTAAAACTTACATTGTTCGTTCTAAGTATATCATTTACGTTCAAGGTTTCGTTGTCTGTTTGGAATTTCTTTGTCAGTAAAAGTTAGATCGTCTTTTCTAAGTTGATCAAACGTACGAAGTTGATCGAGGTTTTCTGTTAATAAGGTTCTACGTTGGAAATTAAGAAATAAACGGTGTAGTTTTGAAAGAAACGGTCGCCCATACTTATACTGATTTTGAAATTCTAAAATTAGCTTATCTCACATTGTGGCAGGCATCATATAGCTTAGTTTACCACTGGACTGAGCGACTGAAGGAAGGATAGAGTTACACCACTTCCTTAACCTAACTGCTTGGAGCATTTGATTAAGCACAGCTGTGATATTACGACCTCTGGCCTCTTGTCCGTTCCATTATGGACTCAACCAAGATGCGCCAATGAATGTAAAGAAACCTGTCAGGAACAACATCGTAACGTTGTTGGTTGACTTTGGGTTTTCGGGGCTTCAGTCTGTAGCTACAATAGTGATTGATTACCCTGTCGACTTGGCGATAGTCTGGGTTTTATAACATATTGATGAAATAGTGACCTTGCATGCAGGTCTCCATGCAATTCCTATTTACGAATAACGATCACCAGATTTAATTATTTTATAATTTAGCAACTAGAAGAAACAAATTAAAGGATAAAATGTTCAGCAAATTTAAGGCTTTACGTACGGAAATACAGTTAGGTCTCTTTAATAGTTTTCAGTGCCCTGGTTCAGCACCAAAATAACTTCATTGCACTCCCATTTGCGAAAGTTGTCCAATGGGATATGATTCGTGACTGCAGTCAACTTTTATTTCTTGAAAAACGTCACCCATCACTTTGCCGAAATCGTTCACCCTACAGCATCAAAACCTATTCAGCTATTCGCCTAGCCTGATTGATCATTTCACCCAAATTTCGTGAAAATCAAACAAACCGTTGGAAAGAAATGACGTTAGAAAAGTTTATAATGTTCATGACTACAGCTTCATCTAATGATCGTATATGTTCCCCTTTCAGACATGAGCTTATTACGGTATGTATTTGGACGACCAGCTATGGTCAGCAGATGGACGAATGTTTGCTCTGGTCACGTCAGTTGTACACATAAGAGAGCGAGTGGGACGTCGAACTCCTTGTCGACGCGAATATATCCATCGTCCAGTGCTTCGTCTCTACTCGTAAACAGAAACTTTGGAACTAAGGTAAGAGCGTTGATAACGCCACGAATCACTGTTTTCAAAAGCAAAACAAAAAACAATTCACCCTCTACCCAATTGTCAAACTGATATTTGCGTGATCGACCACAGACTACGCTATTTAGATGAGCGGCGATTTGCAAAAAGCGCCTTATTTTAGGAATAAAATGCATCCCCGTACACACGACTACTTCCGATGTCATTTGAAAGCTTATTTAATGTTCTTTCTTGTTAGACCGAATGTGGTCTTGAAATATATTGCCGTAAGGTGAAAAATTCATTCAAACGAACCAATATCCAGCCTTATCGTCACGAAAAAAGAAATGGGGTGGGTTTGCTTCAGTGTTAATAACTTTATTCATTTTACACCAATGCACAGTAGTGAGGTAGCAATTTTCTCTCCATTAATCAGGGAATCGATTGATAACAGTTGTGTAAAGCTATATTGAATCATGACGTCACTCAGGGGTCCTCACCAAATTCCCAATGAAATATTTTCTAAATACACAATTATGGTTTATTTACTAGGTTACTCAGTGTAATGAAATTCACATAATTGTGTCAACTTATTGACACAGGTTCTGTTTATCATTGCATGAAAAGTACAGGCTATATAAGGTTTCTCACTATCACAGAGAATAGAATATGTGAACAGGAAGTATCTGTCAAAGTTATACATTTTCAATGTCTACCAAGCGTTTATCTAAGATTGTCAAACATCTGACTTCAGCAATACTTGACAAAAATGTTTTATGACTTTATATGTATATTTCAATGATTTATTTTATCTTTTGTTGATTTTAAAGCAATATCAATAGTTATCTTGATTATCGATGTGGATTGGGGGTCACCTCATAATTACCATTGCAATTTACAAGTTGTTCTGGGTAATCTACCACTTTTTAATAAGATTTGTGGATACAATTTTCTATAAATTACTCTTTACAGGTCAATGATTTTCCACCTCTTGAAACTTTAAAAATTATTTAAGCGGTCATCTAAAATTAATATTAAAATTGTCACATCAACAGTATGTTCTTGGAAACCTTCTTGTAGGGTTTAATATCACACAGGAAAATGCCCACAAACATACATGTACCCACTCGCCAGATATGTTCTTACCCTACAACAGCCTGAGTATAGGACATCACTGTACATGTATGTATTCATGTTCCCCAAAGCAAATTTTTCGGATATTTTGGGGAGTATATCTTCTGTATCTCAAGCATAATTTTCAGCAAGCGTCAAGCGTGATCGTCAATACAATTAATATTGATGGTATATAATCTTCAATATTATGATCTCGCTTGTTCTGTGCTTCGCACAGATGTGCTGCTATACAGTATTATTACGGTGTGTTGATGGTGTCAGGGCAGAATTATCGCTTCTACAGTGATGTTTCTCTTGTAGCGCTGTTTAATAGCGCTGTTTATTCTAATGTCGTTTGTAGTTTTCAAGATCCATAAGGTCCAGGTTCTGTACAGAACTATTACTATTTTTTATCAATTGTGTCATGAAAGAATTCTCGCGTCTGGAGTTCTGTAGATATTGAAATATATCAATCACAATTCGAGATTTATCTGTTTGATCCATTTCATATGTATGCTGTTTCTTTCAATGTATTTAATGAACTTGTAAAAGAGGACTATATCATCAAGCGCCTCCACTCGAATTTTCTCAAATTTGACGATACATATCGCATGCTGATAGCAAAAGACGAGCGTAGCGTGCAAAATCTATGGCGGTACGTTTCGTAACTTGTGTGTAATTCCGCTTAACCCGGGGCTAGGGGCCTATGATCCTATGTATTTCAAGATCTTCATAGTTTTCATATGAACAGGCACAATCAAAGCGTGACTGCGATAAATCATACTCTAGATAACGAATTTACAACGTATATCATAAGGATTAAGAATACTGATCAGCGATACGGATTTGTTATTTTTGGAACATCATGGTGTCTTGCTGGCATCATTGAAAACTGTTCACCGCTTCTGTCCTGTAGCAAATCAGCCTAGTTTTACGTACATGTATATTATGATTATGTTATTTATATGAATTAGGCCATTGGATTATGAACGCGGAAATTCTTTAATGGACGACGGCAAAATATTGAATGACGGACTAGACGCTTGTATTCCACAGTTTCCAAGCTCGATAAGGTGCATATTTTGTATAGTATTATAGAGTTCTATATGCATAGGAAAATACCAAACTAAATTCGAGATTCATCTGCTTTGACACATTTCATGAGTATTCAGCGCTGTCTTCCGTAGTAACCAATGTCCGTAAGGCCCGAATTCTGTTCATTATTATTACTGCTTTATCATATGTGCCAGAACAGAATTCTCGCTTCTGGAGTTCTGTAGGTATTGAAAAATACCAATCTCAATTCGAGATTTTCTCTTTTGACACAATAACATAGCCACGTTACTGGCGTGTTTCGACCCTAAATACGGGTTCTACCTATAGGTGGCCATATGCTCATATGATCTTGTTCGTATGTCTTTCGTATACCGATTCTGGTATGATGCGAGACATACATCATAATAATACCGCTGTGGTCCAGACTGTAACACCTGATATTAACCCTATCTGGCCTGGGCGATTTGGGGTGTATCGCAGCCTGGGGGGGGGTGCGGAAAGTGTATTTTCTCTACCACTAAGGCTAGAGCGCTGACATTTACCACACAGTATCTTTGGTTCAAGCTCTAACGGAAAATGTAAAAAAAATCCAAGGTGGCCGCCATGATGACGTCACAGTGATGTCATCTTCTCGGAAGCCATTTTTTGGCCTTTTTGAGGTCCGCCATGACCGCCATTTTGAATTTACCCATGATCCTCTGCCCGGGGGTATATGAAAATAGGATCATAATTACCATAATAAGATGAGCTTAAAAGTCACAAAGTTTCAGCCTCCTCGGTTTTGTCGTTTCGGAGCAGCAGAGAAAAGTTCACTAGGGGGGCACTTTCCGCACCCCCCCCCCCCCCCCAGGCCAGGTAGGGTTCAAGTAGTAAGAATACTCTTCATCAGCCGTGCCTATACGAATTACTAGCTCCAGTTAACGACAGAAGAGAGACAACAATAATGACGACTTGGCTTCACTATAAGAAACAGCGCTGTTTAAGAGTACACATGAAATATGTAAATCCGAAGAAATCGAATTGAGACTAGTATTTTTCAATACATACAAAAGATCTTCATGAGCGAAAATTTTGTCCCGACACCTCTGATAATAAAACAGTAATAATTCTGTACAGAACTTGGACCTTATACACCCTGAAAACCACAGAAGACATTAGAAGAAATAGCACTGGTAAACAGCGTACACATGAAATGTGTCCAAGCAGATAAATCTCTGAGATTGGTATATTTCAATACCTACTGCAGAAATATCTCCAGGAGCGATAATTCTGCCCTGACACCATGTGCGAAACACAGAATAAGCGAGATAATAATACTGGAGATTATATATCATAAATATTAACAGAATAGTCCCGAGATGGAAGTCTCTAACGACAAAAGGCGAGACACAACGTCATGACCCATGTGGCGTCACGCCGAGGTTAGGCAGCGAACCATTTCTTAACATTGTAATGCTGTAATATTTTATGCACGGAGATTTACATGCGATGATCTGTGTTTGCAAATGCCTATATAACTCCGAGACAATAACATCTTCAAAATTGTTTGGATATTTTGTATTTTGAAAGTCACAATGCTAATTATTTTCCGGGTTTTGCAGTAGAGCCAACGTTAAAGCATTACCCAGTGCCTAGCCTTGACCTGAGGTCACGTGGGCAATGGCGTACTTTTGCGCCTATCATGGCTACCAGGATGTGGGTATGCCTTCTCAGAGGGTTCTCTGCTGGAAATGGATTTCGCCAAGAAGGCATTCTGTCTCCTCTGTTCTTTAATGTCTACATACATGAACTCTACATCAAAATTAAATCGGTTCCCCCCCCTCACTGTATTTTGGAGATGGCCCCTCTGTGACGTCACAGGGCAATGATGTCGTAATACTTTTTGATATTAGACAATTGAAGAACCTCTGCGCAATCAATTGACACAATGATTTTGCCATATGCCTTGTACGAGTGAAGATATAGTCATTTTAATACGTATACCCCTATTTTAAAAGTAGAAAGATGCAATCCAATGGTTCTTGTATTCCCTAATTTTTCTACAGTTCTACTCGCACTTTTAACTAATGTGTAATAGGGATGGCATCATCAGATGTACTCACAGTTTCGACTGTGGCATAAGGACAAGCAACTTGAAGACGTGTTATTTCTCGAGTGCAGTTGATTCAGATATCTCTCTATGAAATATTCCCTCATGCCACATATGAAACTATATTGTCTATGTCAGAAAATATAGCCCAGACGGTTTTGCCGAGAGATCTGAGTTAATTGCTCGTTTGGCAATTTTAGTAATTTTATTATGGTTTAGATGTTATATAAAAAAAGCTCATGCTTTCTACTACAGATTGAAAATAATTTATTCAAAGAAGTTTAGAAAAAATATTCGAGGTGACAATGTCGTCAGAATTACTCATATCTGTCCTGGGGATGTAGTTCACAGTTTCGTAGTATCGGTCCCCCCCCCCCTCACCTAACACTTATAATACAGCAAAGAATCCGGGTAAGACTACATAATAATAATTTTTTTCCTTTTTAATAACCAGTATTTCCCGTAACAAGCTTCTGGGTACTATCATTTCTGGAAACTGACATATTCGGATCGGTGGCTCAGTTAGGCTATATGGCGAAACGGGTCGCGAAGCCAGCCTTCGTCAGCATCAGTTTCGCGCGTTTTCCAGGAGTTTAAAAATAGAGTTACTTTACATTCAGGCATGGATATGTGACAGAAATTTGAAAGGTGGACCCCGTGGTCTGAATGACTCTTTTATCTCGCCCCGAGGCGGACAACGCAAGTGAAAAATTTCATTGAAATCGATTGTCAATATTTCCACAGGGAATGGACGAAATGTTGTCTCATTTGGGTCCTTTTAATATATTTGCAGTATAATAGTGGCTCGGATCATGGGTATATTCAAAATAGTATGCGAGAAGTGTCATGAGAAATTTTTCGTCAAATTTTCCCGTTTCTTTACCATAACCATGCCTTGTCTGGTGGGGGGGGAGGCACTTTCCGCCCAAGCCCCCTGTTGTTTTTATTTTCCTATCTTCGGAACGATAAAAAATGAGAGCTGAAACTTCCTGACTTTGTAGATTAATATATTAGGGTCATTTTGAGCCGATTTGATTGACCCCCAGGGGATCATGGGTAAATTCAAACTGGCGGCCATGATTTTTCTTTTTTTCCTTTTCTGCATGGAAAAGTGGGTAAAATATATTTTATTTTATACAAGATTATTATTTACTAAATTATCATGCAGTTTTTTCGAGGGAAAATAAAAAAATTGAAAATTCTGACCGAAAAATGATTTTTAGACAATGACGTCACCGTGACGTCATTATGTCGGTCATCTTTTTTTGTTTTTGCATATTCTTGTAGAGCTTGATCCAAAGAGATAGTGTGCTCAGTATCAGTCTTCTAGCCTTTGCGATAGCGAAAATATATAGGAAGGGGTGGGAGAGGGGGCACTCCCTCCCCCAAGCTGCGGTACACACCAAATCGCCCAGGCCAGATAAGGTTAAAGAGAATGAAACTAATTTGTTTTATATGGAGTAATGTTTTCTGTCGCAAGAAGCAGTGGTGGAAAAAATAATTAGACATATTGAAAATCAGCGACTACAAGAGCTAGTACAACAGCAACGACCCTTGGCCTCAACCGCAGATTGCTCTGGCGTGTAATTATCGAAGCAAAATGTTTGTAATGTCCATTGAGGGCTATGATTATAGCAGATAAGTAGAAACCTTTTATCCAATAATAATTCAACTTTAAGTTGATTCCAAGTTATATTTATTGCAGAAGCGGAAATCTGGAACTTCCGCATTGAATAACTTGGGATGTAATTACGTCTGCCTTGCGCCAGATTCGTGAAACGCGTGCACAGCCAGGTGTAGTGCGAGTGCAACGCAGGTTCACGTCTTTCCAACTATCGTAACTGGCATCAGACCACTGATAATTTTGTTACCTGTTATGTAATAGCATACAAAAATCATCAAAAATCCAGAAGACTCTCGATGCATAAATACACTTAACATGAAAATATTCACCTCGTGGGTCATTAACTGTTACAATCTTGACAGAAGTGGACCATGGAATTCCAAATTCCCGTCATTGACAGCTGACCGGTGTTACCGAATGTCATTCGATTTGTACGCAGGGAACCTCCTCACCCATCAATCATCATGTCTCCATCCACCATGCTTTTCTCAAATGACACAAATGAAGACCACGAAATGCAGTTTGAAGCCTCATCTGCAACTTGAAATATCAGATTATCATAAATGCTGAAAAATCACAGCTCATAAAATCCACATTGATCTGCTCTCAAATTTCTAAACAATGTAGTTCGAGGGGCTCCGACCCGGAAGTGATTAACTCCGGTGTGATGCCAACTCAAGCAAATTTCGAAACAACGGCCACAAGACAGTAAATGTTGGTATTAGCATACCCATGAAGGGTCTATTGAAACGTTTCAAGGTATACGACAGAGAGAAGATATGGTGTTACTCTTGTAATAGGCTTCAGAATTAGTGACATTTAGCGAAGGCATGGTAAACGATAAATCTTTCGGATACGGACGTCAATAACTACAATCGTATATTAATTCTTAGAATTTCACGGTAGTCGTAGATTTGGCGATGTTAAAAGGCCGAAGTATATAGCAACCTCCAAATCCAACGCGTGATTATTTAGGGCAAACTCGTACACATATCATACTCCGATCACCAACTACTGACCTTCATTTATTCATCGTAACAGATACGAGAAAAAAATATTGAAAAAAATTCATTTCTCTGACAGAGGTTGCATAGAGGGTCAACGGATCGGGACGTTGGTCGGGACTATTTTTTATGAGCTATGAGCTTTTGTCGCTAGGCTTCTGCACAATATTCTAGAAGATGATTTTGTATAAATCCTTTCACGGCTGGCAGGCTGTCGATTGTGTATTTTGGAACTATTGTTCTAGAATTTTGATGCGTGTATCGGTCGTATGCATTCAATAAACTTGGTGTCGCTGTATATACAGTACCGGTATTATTACCCCGTGATAGGCGCGCTGTGCTATTAGTAAGACCAAGATGGTATAATTTGGCACTGTCGACAGCATATTTAGATCTGTGTAATGTGGCAATTAATCGTTTCGCCTCTTTGAGGGACTCGATTTGTTCATTTCGGTCCGTACTATTATAATTTATTGCATTTGGCGTCGTCGTGTATACAGCATTATTGTCCTGTGATAAACGCGAAGTGTTATTAGTAGTGGCATTTTGGCCGTTCGTGGTCAATAGATTGGTAAAAACCGGATAAATTGACTCAGTGATATTGAATGCGATTTGAACCTGGCAGGGTTATACAATTTTCAAATATTTTACTGGGTTATCATATAGAGCTTGTATATCGGGGAGATTCAAATTTTTAGGGAAGTTTTTGTCCATTGTCACTCCAGGTGTTGCTGTGTGATGTCTATGTGCTTCTGCATGATTGAATTGTATTGTTTTTAGTATTTATGGGTCTTTGGATTGAGATTGAAGATTTTGCCGACCTTTATGAGAAATTTGTAGTTGGAATACAATTGTGCGTTAATAGTAAATGCTCAGATTGTTCGCGGGTCAATGTGACTTTGTTTTCTGCTAACGTTTTCCCCATCCTGATAACAGGGAAACCCGTTTTTTCTTTGTGCTTCAAGATATATATATATATCTTTTTTGAACGGTTGGTCCCTAATTTGTATAGTTCCATTTATGTCATGGTGTTCGTGACATTCGAATTTGTCGGCTGTCAACTGGTCGGCTAAACAAATCGCTCATCGTGTCGATTTTCTGGATTTTCAGATATATATTGCCTACATTTTGGTTGTCCAATACATGATTTTGATTGCTCAGTTGATAGTTTGGGGCATTGTCAGTCATTCGAACCGCATTCATGGCGACACCATGGTGTTGTCACTGCGATATATTATAGTATTCATGGCGATGCCATGGTGTTGTCACTGCGATAATAGTAATCAGACTTCCTTCAATCCTTTCGAATTGAGTTAATGATTTGTATATCCGTTCTGTTTTCTCCATTCTCTTGGATCAGTCCAGGAAATTATGCTATTGTTTGAAATTTAATTGAATGGGAACGTGCCTATGTTCATCCTTGAGGGGTCTCAATGATAGACTGAATGTTGTTCATGATGTTGAGCGAGTGAGTTAAAATTTTGATGCAGTTTACCATCTCGAGACAGACTATTTCCTGTTGTATTTGAACTCGGAGTTATTAACTCCTCGATGTGGTCGAGTCTAAAATCTAGTTTGTATTCTGTGTTGTATTCCTCCAGGCACAGGAAACTGTGTTAATTTAAGGTTTATTTATGTTGAACACAGGTGACCTGACTTTGTTTTTCGGGCACAATTGATAATTGATTTTTTTTTCTCCCCCTGACCCACCCTGGGTTTCTTTAGTGCCCTATTCACGATTAGTCGTAAATTGAAATAGTGCAAGATTAACAGAGAAGTTGCAACAACGCGTTGACTGTGTGATAACATGTGTTGCACTTGTTCTTCTAGAGATGGGTCTTGTTCTTTTCTTTTTCGCTAATGGATATGGCTGATTAGGCACACTTGAAAAGTGTTTCGTCATTTTGAACTCGAGCCTGCACAGGTTTACATTTTTTTTATTCACTGAATGTGAGTAGTTGACACTGCGTTTCATTTTTCGTGTCCAATTTGGTGTTCTCTAGGTGACATACCGAGGTACACGGTCTTTCTTTTGCTTCAATGAGTTTCTGGAGTGGAAACTGAGTGTGAGAAATTGACACTACTCTAAATTTTTGGTGTCACATTTGATGTTTTGTAGCGGACATACCAATGTGGCCTGTTTTTCATTTGTTTCAGTGAGTTTCTGGAGAGGAAACTCATTGAAAGTCTTTGATATATTTGCATTTATTTGATTAGATTTTGATTGGGTATTCCTTATTTTTTTTGGACTTGTTTGCATATACCGTATATCGTTCCACTTTTGTTAACATGGCAGATTCAGGGCCCATTGATGTGTCAGTGGCTACAGGGGAAGCACTGCAAAAAGAAAACGGGGAGGAGTGTTGTAGAGATAGCTATATGCTCGAGAATGTTAATCCCTGGTATAGTGAAATAAATCGAACATGCCAGGAGATTGCCTCATCCGGGCTAATTCCTCCGAACCCACTCAAACCGGTTTTGGCCCGAAGCTTGAACTTCGGGAATCTCCGTGCATGCTCTGAGACTGCACCTTGATAAGGTATGACGCCAGAAGGTTCATAGGTCTAGTCCATCTCGAAAATAGATCCCCTGAATTAATGTGTGCCATGTTGACACCCCCCCCCCCCGCAGAGAGCTAGGATAAGAATGAGGTCATTGTGAAGACCAAAAGTTTTCTGAACTCGATAGATTTTCATTCTTCAGTCAAAAGCACGAGCTTTAACATTTAATTATGCACACATGATTATATTTTCCCCTACACCCACTATATTTTCGGAAAAATAGTATCACCGCCTCTCACTGCAAAATCGCTGTAGCTACGTTATGCTCACACGGATTTTTGGCCTGCATGCCCTACTCTTTCATGTTGTATGGTCGGAAATTGGTCAGCTCGAAGCAAAAAACGGGACGACCATTTTGCTGCATCGTCTCCCGACCTAGGACGATTATTACTGAGGTTTGGAATAAACTTACTTTGATTGAGTACACCTTCTCTTACGACCCCCTGTGTTGAGCGACCACTTGTCTTTAAAGACCACGGCATTAACGTTCCTTTTAAAAGATTACCATATTAAATTAAATTACCATTATTAAACTACCACATGTATTAAGATACCATGTTTTTTTTATCGGTGTATCAAAGGGTGGTCGCTTAAGATAGGTTCCATGTATACATCATTCATGATTCCAGTATTTCCAAGATTCGAACGACAATTGTCTACAAAATATCGGCGAGAACGTCCGGCATATATTATCTGGTACCAAGAGTAGTTTGAAACTCGTACGACATATTCAGTTGCGTTATAGTTAATTCAAATTCATATGGTACCTTGTAGGACACCGTGTCCACGATAGAATACAGAGTGATGAGACCAGAAGACGAAGACGAGGTGAGAGAACTGTTTTATACATACTTTAGATGGGAGCCTTT
Source organism: Hanleya hanleyi (assembly GCA_036873755.1). NCBI lineage: Eukaryota > Metazoa > Mollusca > Polyplacophora > Lepidopleurida > Hanleyidae > Hanleya > Hanleya hanleyi. The sequence goes on along the minus strand of JAVTVY010041916.1, from coordinate 133,637 downwards.
GTCGATGGGAATGAACGTAGAAGTACCCAGAGAGTGTAAACGTTATGTGGACTACGCCCTTGCTGAAGGTCTTCATAATGGATTATCCATGGTGGCTGTTGATAAAGCGACCAACACAATTGCTTGTTTTGCAATTTCCGTTGTGGCGACTCCCGACAATGACCAGAACTGGACCTATCCGCCTGACGATAAGGATTGCCAGAAATTGAGGAAAGCGTGGAATATATTTAGCAAATTATACCACGAAGTTAACTTGTTCAAAATGTATAGAGTGGACAAAATCGCAAGCATCAGAGGAGGTGGGACAGCCGAGCGTTATTTCAGTAAAGGTATTGCAACTACAATGGTACAACACATGTGTAACCTGGCAACGGAACGTGGTTTTAAATTCATAGTTACTGAGACAACGAGCGAATTCACTCGTAGAATCTGGGAGAAACAAGGCGCAAGTGTTGTCCGAGAGGTGAATTACCAAGAGTACATAGACGACGGGACACTCAATATGCCACCAGACAGCCCCCATAAAGAGGTAACTCTCTTCGTGAAACGACTGGACACAGGATTAGCGGAAAATATAACGATATAACATTTACACGCCGCGTTGTATTAGACGCGTATCAAAACCCGGTGAACACTCAGTATCTTATTTATTCAACCATGTAGCAAAATTTATTTGTTTTCGACCAAGATATGTGGAAATGGTATACGACATACTATTTGCGTTACCTGATTTCTCTGACAAAGCAACATTGAAGCAATATCAGCTCTTCCAGATTCACTTTTCATTTTTTTTATACCCACAGGATTATCTGCCCTTGTTGGCGGGCAACTATTCTCGCGGTTTGTGGAAGGGGAATGAGCAAAAACGAAGAAAATCATCGATTTCCCTGTTTTTTGACTGGGCGCTGTACGCATATAAAAGTGACATTACCGGACTATTTAACTAAAATATTAATATTCCGTGGCTTCTGTGTCAGCTTTTTGAGATAACTTTGCTAACCCTATCTGGCTATTATGGCCTCTTCATCAAACTTCCTGCGCTACCCCGTGGCTTTGTAGTTTATCATATTGGCGTTATTTTGAGCCTGTTGCATAACCCCCTGAGCAAAGGACCATGGGTGATTTCAAGATGGCTTAGATGTGGGTACCAACAAGTGATGTTTTCGTCTCTTTTCTTCAAAATTTCTGCATTTTTGCTAAGAAAAATGGACAAAAACTCTTTACTTCACATCAGATTAATATTTACTAATTTATCATGTGGTTTTTGCTTAGGAATTACATAATTTATAATATGGAAAAATCTCACAAAAAATCGACCAAATAATGCCTTTTTAACATGTGACGTCATCAAAGCGACCATATTGGATGTTTTACAGTTCCTGGTAGGGTTTGACTCAATGGTATAGGGTGGTCAGTTTCGGCCCCCTAGCTCAAGGGTTAAGATAAATAATTAGGGGAACCGAAATGCCCCCCCCCCCCCTTCCCTGGACAGGTCCCAAAAAGTTCAGGGCAGATGGGGCTAAACCAGATTGATGTATGCTTTTGTCTATACACAGGGACATGTATATCAAGCAGCCCTTCATGTATGTTGCTAGTTTTCTTTAAATCTTTCCTGGTGGACCTAGATCCATTTATATGTTGTTGAGATTTTTGGTCCCCTCACCCCTGGGGTAAAAAAATACCCCTACTCCCTCCAGACTTTGGCAACGAAAAATCGACCAAACTAAATAGAGTTAATCCACTTCATCTTAAAGACGGACATACCCCACACCTCCCCACAACAGACCCAACTATATTTGATATTATGCACCTGTCAAGTCCTCCCAACACTTGGAAACACGCGCAATGAACGAACATATACATGTCTCAGGTTGTGGAGTGATATGCAATGGAGCCACATGGTTCGTTTTCCTTTTTGATCATTACATGTCGTTTGAATGCTATTCTGGTAATTCATTACTGACAAAACTCGAAAGTCCGCTTTTATCTCGTAGCTGCTGTCACATTGAAAACATTTAATTCAGACATTTTTCAATGGTTTCTAACACTCACAACTGATAAGTGGAAATTGACATTTCCAGTTCTGTTTATCTCGCTTGTTTATAATCTTATCCAATGTATTGACCACTGATGGTTTGGTCTCTGCCTTATTTTGACTCGAACCAGAAAACAATTTCAAGTTGGATTTGCCAGGTAGGAAATGCTATAATAGACAGGTCCCAGCCAAGAAAAAACTAACATTTTTTGGGGTCAAAGTTTTCTCAGTGGTTCCGTCATCCTTGACTTATGACCTTTCAATTTAGCTGAGGGGCCACCCTGGATTTGGCCTCAAATCCAATATGGCGGCCAAAATCCAAAATGGCCGGCAATACCCATAGAAGCTCACAATTACCTGCTCGAAAATCAATTTTTTAACCACAAACTAAGTTTTTTTCTAGCCCTACGTAGGGTATGAATAATTATTTAATTTTGGAATGATTTGTAATTGGTCTGAAAATTCAATATGGCCGTCAAAATCCAAAATGCCGGCCAATGTCCATTGAATCACACATTTTCCTGCCCTAATATGTAGAGATGGACCATCCTTGAGCCGAATGCGTCCTGTGGGGTGTCATCTTGTAGCGCTCGGGGTGTAGACCCCGATCTGATGGATATCCATGTCATCTTTGACGTCATCGGTGACGTCATCAGTACGAGTAGTAGCGAAAGCAGGCTTTTTGAGGGTGCGTGGGGGTGTGTTTGGTGTAAAGATCGACCATCCTTGGTCCGAATGTGTCGTGTGGGGTGTCATGTTGTAGCTCGTGGGGTGTAGACCACGACTTGAGGTTTTTCCATGTCATCTGTGACGTCATCGGTGAGGTCATCAGTACGAGTAGTAGCAAAATCGGGAGTTTCGGAGGTGCAATGGAGTGCGTGTGGAGTAGATGACGGCATTTTCTTCCATACAGCTACCTGATTGAGTTACGTGTGAGTGTGAGTGTATGCGCACGAGTGAGTGGGATACGACTGGACTAATGTATCGTCTGTTTTCATCATTTTGCGCATGCGCAATCTGGCCGTAGTATAGAAAACAGGCATTTTGGGGATTCGTGGAGGTTTGTTGAGGGATTGAGGGACCATCCCTGGTCAAATGGACCGTGTAGGGTATCAGTGTGAAGCTCTCGTGTGTCCAACTGGCTTGTTTTCATTTTAAGTCGCGCCAATCTGCGCATGCGCAGTTGGGGTGTAGTAAGTAAAGTGGTCATTTTGGAAGATGCGTGGTGGTCTGTTGAGTGATGAGGGACCATTCTTGGTCCGAATGCCTCGTGTGAGGTGTCAAAGTGAAGCTTTCGTGGTGTCCCTGTCATCTGTGACGTCATTCTTGAAGGCATCGGTAGGAGTAGTAGCCAAAGTGGGAATTTTGGGAGTGTGAATTATGGTGTTTGGGGTAGAGTGGGACCATGTTTGGTCCAAATCGCCCGGTTGGGGTGTCCTAGTGAAGCTTTCGTGGGGTAGTCAGACTGGCATATTTTTATTGAAAGTCGCGCCAATCTGAACATGCGCAGTTGTGGTGTAGTAAGTAAAGTGGTCATTCTGGAGGTGCGTGGGGATGTGTTTGAGCGATTGAGGGACCATTCTTGGTCCGAATGCGTCATGTGAGGTGTCAAAGCAAAGCTTTCATGGTGTGGACCATGACTTGAGGGATATGCGGGTCATCTGTGACCATCCGTGGTCCGAATGCTTCGTGTGAGGTGTCATCTTGTAGCAACACCCACCAACGACAAGCTCAATGCTTCAACGCCCTGGTGAATTAGCCCTGAAGCCCTGCGCGCCTATACGTATCTCTACGGGTGTAGTCCGTGATAAGTACTCTTCCGATTGGTTAGTCCAAAAGTAGAGCAACAACAACAACAACATCAACGATTTCAGGTCAATCCTTTTATTAGCCCCACCATCACAGCACTTCCACCCTAAGGAACCACTATGGGTGTGTTTACAATTCACTTATGCTATTGTCCGTGTATTCAGAAGTTCATTGTTCTGATCTCAGAATGATGAGGGACACGAGTTAATCCGTATATGTACAGACACCACCACACACCGCACCGCACCCGCAGCCTGGTGTACCCTATACCTTAATGGCTATAGGGTACAGGGTGCACCACAGGTACGCGTACATGCATGCGATTACGTCACTTCCGAGCTCTGAGCTCCACAAGCTTTGAGCTCCAAGAGCTCCCATCCAAGAGCTCTGCCACATGGGAGCTACCGTCACCACCGGGTGTTGGTGTGCGGTAGTGTGTGGGGTGGTGGTGGTAATAGTGGTGTGTGGTGGTGTCTGTACCTATAGGGATTAACTCGTGTCCCTCATCATTCTGAGATCAGAACAATGAACTTCTGAATACACAGACAATAGCATAAGTGAATTGTAAACACACCCATAGCGGTTCCCTTAGCGTGGGTGTGCTGTTATGGGGGGATAATAAAAGGATTGACCAGTAATCTTTGATGTTGTTGTTGTTGTTCTTGTTGTTGCTCTACTTTTGGACTAACCAATCAGAATAGTACGTATCACGGACTACACCCGTAGAGCTACGTATAGGTGCGCAGGGCTTCAGGGCTAGTTCACCAGGGCGTTGAAGCATTGAGCTTGTCGTTGGTGGGTGTTGCTACAAGATGATTCCTCACACGAAGCATTCGGACCACGGATGGTCCATTTCTTCCCCAAACACCGTCCTTTACACCCCAAAAATATCTACTTTGGCTACAACTCCTACTGAGGACATCAGCAATGACGTCACAGATGACCCGCATATCCCTCAAGTCGTGGTCCACACCATGAAAGCTTTGCTTTGACACCTCACACGACGCATTCGGACCAAGAATGGTCCCTCAATCGCTCAAACACATCCCCACGCACTTTCAGAATGACCATTTTACTTACTACACCACAACTGCGCATGTTCAGATTGGCGCGACTTTCAATAAAAAACATGCCAGTCTGACTCTACCCCACGAAAGCTTCACTAGGACACCCCAACCGGGCCACTTGGGCCAAACATGGTCCCTCTCTACCCCAAACACCATAATTCACCCCCCCAAAATTCCCACTTTGGTTACTACTCCTACCGATGCCTTCAAGAATGACGTCACAGATGACAGGGACACCCCTCAGGTCATGGTCTACACCACGAAAGCTTCACTTTGACACATCACACAAAGGCATTCGGACCAAGAATGGTCCCTCATTACTCAACAGACTCCCACGCATCTCCCAAAATGACCACTTTACTTACTATACCCCAACTGCGCATGCGCAGATTGGCGCGACTTAAAATGAAAACAGCCAGTTGGACCCACGAGAGCTTCACACTGATACCCCACACGGTCCATTTGACCAGGGATGGTCCCTCAATCACTCAACAAACCTCCACGAATCCCCAGAATGCCTGCTTTCTATACTACGGCCAGACTGCGCATGCGCAAAATGATGAAAACAGACGATACCTTAGTCCAGTCGTATCTCACTCACTCGTGCGCATACACTCACACTCACACGTAACTCTATCAGGTAGCTGGATGGAAGAAAATGCCGTCATCTACTCCAAACGCACTCCATTGCACCTCCGAAACTCCCGCTTTTGCTACTACTCGTACTGATGACTTCACCGATGACGTCACAGATGACATGGAAAAACCTCAAGTCGTGGTCTACACCCCGCGAGCTACAACATGACACCCCACACGACACATTCGGACCAAGGATGGTCGATCTTTACCCCAAACACACCCCCACGCACCCCCAACATGCCTGCTTTCGCTACTACTCGTACTGATGACGTCACCGATGACGTCACAGATGACATGGATATCCATCAGATCGGGGTCTACACCCCGAGAGCTACAAGATGACACCCCACAGGACGCATTCGACTCAAGGATGGTCCATCTCTACATATTAGGGCAGGAAAATGTGTGATTCAATGGACATTGGCCGGCATTTTGGATTTTGACGGCCATATTGAATTTTCAGACCAATTGCAAATCATTCCAAAATTAAATAAAATTATTCATACCCTACGTAGGACTAGAAAAAAACTTAGTTTGTGGTTAAAAAATTGATTTTCGAGCAGTGAATTGTGAGCTTCTATGGGTATTGCCGGCCATTTTGGATTTTGGCCGCCATATTGGATTTGAGGCCAAATCCAGGGTGGCCCCTCAGCTAAATTGAAAGGTCATAAGTCAAGGATGACGGAACCACTGAGAAATCTTTGCCCCCCAAAAATGTTAGTTTTTTCTTGGCTGGGACCTGTATATAATTAGCTACATAGCCAATTCCATTGCAACAAAATGCCTCCCAATTTAACACCATTTAAACGGTCTATTGCTGGGAATTGAGCTATGGTCTGTGATATTTTAATGCAGTTTCGGTGGCTCCCAAATTCCGAAATCTAATCAAATTATATTTTTGGGCCATCAAAACGTCATTAAATGTAAAACGTTAACCCCATGAAATTTTAACAGGATTTTTATTGAAACCTTAATTTGTAGTCTTTTGACGGTGTTTTAATGGGAAATATTAATGGGTTCTCCTGTTCATCCTGTTAAAAAAATCCATTAAAACTGCCATTACATTTTCCCGTTAAACCGGGTTTGATTGGGTATTCCTTAATTTAAAAATGCCATTAAACTTGACGAACAGTTTAATGGGGCTTTATTAGAGGGATTTTAATGGGTTGCTGTACATTTAATGTAATTTACTATCCATTAATTTGTCAACATTCAAGAGCGCTGTCAAGGGTTTATCTCCCGGTATCCCAATGGCATTTTACGATAACATTAAATGTATTTCAATGGTCCTGCGTACAGTTGTGGTTATAGGGATGACATCATGAGATGTACACATACTTCCGACTACTGGATAATAGGGAAGCCATCAAAGATATACTCATCCGAATGCCACGCAATAGGGATAACCTCATATATACTTACACTTCCGGTTAGAGCGTAATAAGACTGTCATCATCAGATGTACCCATACTTCCGACTACAACGTAATAGGAATGACCTCATCAGATGGATTCACACTTACGGCTGCGGCCTAATAGCAAGCAACTTGAAGACGTGTTATTTCTTGAGCCCCTAGGATTGATGAAATAATCCATAATACCACATGTGCAATTATTGTCTCTATCAGAAAATCTTTTTTTTACGTTTTCACTGATATTTTTGGAATACTCTTTTGTACAATATTGAATTTTCACACAGTATGTAAAAACATTGCAGTAATTGTAGTCCAAAATTTCAGGAAAATCTTATCCTATTATAATCGGGGACATGAGGAGGTTGATCCACCAATGATATAACATGCAATCGAAAATTACATACAAATCGACTTAATATCTTTTGTTTCGCCACATAGTGATAACTACAGGAAGGATATTTCGATACTGTGGAATAAAACATTATGATTGCGTTTATAAATTGTTTGAAATTCAAATGTCGTATGAAACTTAACCCGAGAATGATGATTAAAACGTCCGGAATAGATAACCCGATACCGAGGATAGCTCAAAACTCGAGCCGCTTATTGCCTTATAGTTTATTCACATTAATATACCTTGCAGTACACCGTGTCGACGATGGAATATAGAGTGATGAGGCCAGAAGACGAAGACGAGGTGAGAAATCTGTTCTATACATACTTTAGATGGGAACCTTTGTCGATGGGAATGAACATAGAAGTACCTAGAGAATGTAAACGTTATGTGGACTACGCCCTTGAGGAAGGACTTCATAATGGATTATCCGTTGTGGCTGTTGATAAATCGATCAACGCAATTGCTGGTTTTATTATTTGCATTGAGGCGACTCCTGGGAATGACAAAAACTGGATCTATCCGCCTGACGACAAAGATTGCCACAAACTGACAAAGATATGGCATATATTTAACAAATTATACCAGGATGTGGACTTGTTCAAAATGTGTGGTGTGGACAGAATCGCAAGCATTAGAGGAGGTGGGACAGGTGAACGTTATTTCCATAAAGGTATTTCAGCCACAGTATTGCAACACGTGATTAACCTGGCAACGGAACGTGGTATTAAACTCATATCGTCTGAGTCAAGCAGCGCATGCAGTCGCAGGATCTTGGAGAAACAAGGAGGTGTTGTTGTCCGGGAGGTGAATTACCAAGAGTACATAGATGACGGGACACTCAGTATGCCACCAGATAGTCCTCATAAAAGGGTAACTCTCTTCGTGAAACGACTGGACACAGGATCAGCGGAAAATATATCCATATAAAATCTGCACACCGAACTGTATCAGACGCACATCAAACCGTGGCGATCGCTATTCTATTCGTCAATGTATAGCAGAATTGATTTGTTTTTCACCAAAAAATGTGGAAATGCTACACGACACAGTCTTTGTGTTACATGATTTCTCCGACAAAGCCACACTTAAGCAATGTCATGGATTGTTTGGTTCCAGAGATAAAAGCAAACGAAAAACCAGAGACGGCACTGAACATTTACACATTTACGATGGCCGAATTAATAGTTTTCAGCTGATATAGCTGAAAGAAGATGTTGCAGTTATAAAACATTAAACGGTTTCGGTGCATTTCAGCTATTCCGGGTTCACTTTTCATTTTTTTTATATCCATAGGATATTCTCCCCTTGTAGGTGACGGATCAGGAGGGAGGGAATTGAGCAAAATCATTGAAAGATTGAGAGAATGATTTTCGATGTGCGAAACACGTGTGAGTTATTATATGGTACACCTTTAGCATTGAAACGTTTGTATTTGACTAAACTTAAATTGTTCGATTTCGGTGAAAACATGTCATGAAATAACCCCATAACGGCAGAAATAACAAAACTAGCATTTTCAAAGAGAGACAATTTGAAACTGTTCAGTGTTCATAAGGACGTAAAATAGCAGAGATCGAAAATTGACTATGCGCGCTGTACGCATATAAAAGTGACAATAAATCGTGGGAAACTGCGGCTTACTGTTCAGTGCCCTCTTAAGTCAAAGTGAAGATTTTGTCCAAAACATTGTTTGGCCCATATCAAAGATGCCCATCTAATTGCGATCGTTTTAAACGAATGATGAACTCCATATTGAATTTGGCGTATCTCGACCATTGTTTGACTCTTTTCGCACAGCATGGGCACACGAGGAGACAACATATATAACATCCTAATATTTAATTAAATACTCAATATTCCACGTCTTCAATGTCACGATTTTGTTGATTTAGAAAAATAACACAATCAATTCCTCAAAAACGAATGAACTGGAGGGCTATAACGTTAAATTGGGCTAGCTAGATGGCAAGGGCTCTCGTCAAACCGCCTACACCACTAGTATAGTAGGGTAATTTTTTTGGAATCCGTGACCATTTTGTTCCTACCTTTTTTTCTTGTTAGATTTGACAACCGGGACCATTTTAGAGGAAAATGAACTCCTATGCACCTCTGAACAGTTATGGCTCACTCGACTAGAGCGCAATATTCAAAATGGCCGCCATCCGCCATCCTGAAAAACATAAAATGCAATATCTCTGGCTCCAGATGAGCTGGAAGGACGACAGAGGTGTCATTTTCCACTAACTCTGGCATTACAAATCCACTGGAATGGTTATTGTAGAGTTTCGGAATCATCCTGACCTCTAAATCCAAGATGGCCGTGGTCCGCCATCTTGAAAAACATAAAATATAATATCTTTGGCACCAGATGAGCTAGAAGGACGAATGAGGTGTAATTTTCCACTAATTATGGCATTACAAATCCACTGGAATGGTTATTGTAAAGTTTTGGGATCATCCTGACCTCTAAATCCAAGATGGCCGTGGTCCGCCATCTTGAAAAACATAAAATATAATATCTTTGGCACCAGATGAGCTAGAAGGACGAATGAGGTGTCATTTTTCACTACTTATGGCATCATAACGTCAAAAGGACCCAGTAATCCTAGGCTAAATTTTACCCAGGCAGTACATAGCCAAGGCCGGGTAATTTTAAAGTCATAAAATATGTGTCCTGCTGAGACAAATTACTCTGAGAGTGGTCAAGTGTCAATAAACTGATAACTTGATACCCTGTTGGCTGGCTGGCTGGCTGGCTGTATGAATACAAGTGTTGACCAGATGTCAAGCCACTCCATACCCAATTACCCCCAACTAGATATATCAGTGCAACATGACCATGTTAAAGTATTAGTTTACTCAAAGCTCACACACATATCTCCCCATACTGCCTTCTAACAAATGCCGTCAAATTGCCTCTTTGAATCAGCAAGGCATATGTATAATTACTGCTTTACCTGTATTGTAGGAATATATGAAGTATAATTAAGGGTCTAACTTATGCAGTCAAAGAATTAGAAACTGGTGTGAAATATAAATGCGGCAGATTTTGATATATAAACTATCTACATGTATGTACGAACCGTGTTCACTGATTTTGTATATTTTACCAAGAGAATTATTCTGGGGTTCGACTTGGGTATGAAATTAGGAAACTACAGATAACCCTACAGGCACATCGTATTTAGACCTATATCTCCATAAAAATGAAACGAGCCTTCTCTCTCGTCGACTGTATGACAAAAGAGATGATTAGATTTTCGACATCGTAAACTATCTCTTTCTGGACAGTAATATTCCAGTGCCTGCGTATGGTGTATACATATCACGCCTAGTAGCATTTGCTACATCCTGTGTTAAATGTGATGATTTTAATCAACGTCACAAAACATTGTTGCAGAAACTTATAAAATAGGGCTACACCACCAAGCGCCTCCACTCAAAGTTTCTCAAATTTGGCGATACATATCGCATGCTGATAGCAAAATACGAGCGTAGCGTGCAAGATCTATGGCGTTACGTTTCGTAACTTGTGTCTAATTCCGCTTAACCCGGGGCTAGGGGCCGTATGAACCCATGTACTTCAAGATCCTCATGGTACTCATATGAACAGTCACAATCAAAGCGTGACTGAGATACATCATTCTTTGGATGACGACTTTGCAACGAATATTATGGATTAAGAATACTGATCAGCGATACGGATTTGATATTTTTGGAACATCATGTTGTCTTGCCGGCATCATTGAAAACTGTTGACCGCTTCTCTCTTGCAGGAAACAAGCCTATGTTTATGTATACTATGATTGTCTTTTTGAATTTGGTGCTGATACTGTTATATGAATATGGAATAGGTCTTTGGATTATGGACGCGGATATTCTCTAATGGACGACGGCTGAATTATGAATGACGGATCTGACGCTTGTAATTAGAAAACAGTTTGGTGAGCTTGTTGCATCACCTAAGGTGAACGACTACTTATCGGATATCAACTTCAAATTCAAGAGGATACTCCAGCCAACACGCATGTTTAGTGGCTGGAGTATCAACCCAGTACAGCTACTGAGGATTCTAAGATACAGATATCCCAGTATACCAGAAGATTCTGTCATCAGTGTAAAGATCTATGGAGATGGGGAGCAAATTGGTGGGAGACAGACAGCATTTTTTGCAATCAGTCTCTTGAATGATGATTTATATTTCTGCGGGCACAAGTACCAGTCTCCAGAAGACAGCTTCTAATTGCTATGTTCTACGAGAGTGAAAATCTGAAAATCTGATGGCCAATGGACACGAAGTCTTGAAGAAGATGGTGTCCACACTCTCTGACAAGGGCTACAATTCCTATATGTTTCTGGAGACTACAACTTTTTGATGGCCCTTCTAGATGAAACCATGAATGCTGCATCCAATGACAAGTGGAATATTTATCACGCTTCCCACAAAGATGATCGCTCTAAAGTGCACTCTTCTTCAGGATTGAGAACAGACCTCAACTTCCAAGTTGACAACAGTTTTCCAAATTTTGTCATTAAGGGAATACCACTATCAAATTACGTTCTGTGTATAAAATGCATGGCATTGTCCGACAAACAGAAAAGCTGCTTGATCTGGAAATTGGTAACATATGCAGCAGTGGATACAAGGTAGGACAACTTGGTATCAACTGTCAAACGCAATATTCATAGAAGAGACCATTGCAAAGCTGGAAAACAACATCAACAAAAGAGAGCGTAATGGAAATTTTGAGGTTAAGTTTGACAACACGAGGCAGTCAAAGCCAACGAAGCTCAACGGAACTCAAGCAAATGTCAGTCCCGAATGGGTATACTGAGGAACAATTTCCACATCCACTGAAAGGTATTTTGTGTGACAGACAGCACAAGGAGCTACAGTACCGCTCTCATTAAAAGTCAAGTCTTGCGCGGTAGAGGCCCAGTAGCAGCGCAGTAGAGGCCCAGTACCAGCGCAGTACCAACGCGGTAGCAACGCGGTGGTCGCGCAGTAGCAATGCAGTAGCAACGCGGTAGGAGCACAGTAATTACTGCGCAGTCATTCCTGCATAATTACCGCGGTACGCGTACATTCTTCTGGGATCACGAATGTTGATATCTAATACAAAGATTAAAAGACAACATGTATGTAAATGGTCCAGATACGGATTTCACTCAAGATCTGTTTTTGCGTATCACAGTTTTTGGAGATGAGAAAGCATCTTAACCGGGATATACAATAGTCATATCACACAGGATTTTTCCCAAAAGATGACGATCACACCGAGTTGAAGATTTCCTTGATCATTATTCAGGCATTGTACAGTATTTACTATTATAGTACAATCTAGAGTTATCCAGTTCCAGCCGGAAATTTAAAAAAAATGGGGTCCCCATCCGATCACCAATGGTCAAATAATGCATTATATTATCTGTTATATCCATATATCACCTGAAATAGAATGTTTGTACCATTACTACAGAGCATCTGCCATTTTTATTGCAAAAAAAATCATTGCAAACCCCTTTACAATTGCTTCAATTTTACTGAAAACCCATCACAATGTAGGAAAAAATGGTCATATACGCTCCATTTTCCACAGAAATACACGCCTCGTCTTTCACGTCGAGCGGTCAATTTTAAATGGTTAAAAAGAAACAGGAACTATGAACTATCCCTAATTGTCAAATTTTCTTGCGGAAAATGAGTCATGATTCTCGCGCTCACCAAAGGAGCATAGCTGATGTCATTGAAACATTAATGACCCGAGATATCAGCAACTATCAACGTAGGAGTGAAATCAGGGAAGGGCCATTTCTGTGAAACTGTGTGTGCAAGTTTGACGTGATTTTTCTCAAATGTTTTCCTGCTCATGTTAACCTGTGAGTGTGTTCAAGCATAGCGGTAAACAACACTTACTTACTATCCGCCGTATTGTGGATATCAGATCAATTACCTTTCCCCCACCCCATCTTTGTTTTGTGGAATTTGCCACATCGAGTTGAGTTTTTAGGTTAATACTTAAGAATCCCTTTGCGCTATAGAATCAACGTTTACCCAGCTATATGTAGACCAGGACTGATGCTCAGCTTTTCAATGAAGCGAGATAAACAGAGAAAGCCTAACCAGAACTCAAAAAACAGCCAAATTTTGCACTCTACTATCTTCGATGAACGTCAAGAATAATTGTCAAACTCGTAGAGTACAAATTCTTTTCATTTATCCCGTGCTGCCGAGTGATTTCGTATTAAAAATTACTTCTGGCAAGTTTATTTTGTGGTTATAGGACCTGATTCCATCAGTCACACAAACTATATGTCAGTACAGGGGAGATAACTGTTGTATGAAGCTATACAGCAAATATATAATACCACTACTAAGGGTGCATTCCACACCTAAATCATGTGCGGTTAAAAATAGACATGGGTTCGAGTCTTCGGCCTTAAATATATGTAAAAAATTTAACAAAACCCCCGTAAAAGTATATATTTTTCGAATGGGCACACTCATGCCATTATTCCAGGAGACAAGTGAGCTATTCAAATTGAAAAGGAAAGACGTGCAATCCTCCTTAAATCTTCCTCAACTTTCCTGTAAAACTCCATAAAATGTACAAAATGTGTCAAAGTCGTCCCCCGAAAAAGTGAGGATTTTGGCCTGCCAGATATTCAATTCCGGAAACGTTTAACTCTGTAGTGGCGCGTAGGTGCGATAAGCAAGCAATTGTTATATCCTCGTTTGAAGGAATGATTACGTCCAGCAGGGTGATACTATAAATATCAATTAGTAGAGAGGGAAGAAGAATTATCATGCTGTCAAAACAGGCGACCTTCCTTATTATAAAATTAGGGAGGGACCATTTGTAAGAAACCGTGGCAAGTGTGGAGTGCACCCTAATGTACCATGTAGTACACAGAAAATCATGCTGTGGATTTTTTTCTCGAGCCTATGGTTTGTATTGAAAACGAGACAAAATTGAGTGCTTTAGGTGAAATCAGCCTGGTAAAAATAAGCAAACTGACATTATGCTGTATATTCGCTCCGCGATGAAGCCATTCCTATACACGTGTACTCTACAGTTATCCAGTTAGCCGGGAGAAAAGACAAGGGGGTCTCCTTTTCGGTCACCAAGAGTCAAATAATCTTGCTATATCAATAAATTATCTCAAAGAGAATGTTTGTACTATTACTACAAGGCATATGCCATTGATGTGGCTTTCATCCAGAATGAGATGCGCGCCTTCATCAGGAAAACAGACATGGCGATCCATAACTGCATCGCCTGATGCCACTGGAATTCAAACTCGATCGCACGCATAGGTCATTCTTCATGACCACTCGTCACTTGGCAGCGGATGTGGGTTTGCCATCCACAGTGGCGCTGAAATGTGCTGTCGAAATACGAAAACAGCTCTTCCATGGTATGTTGACTATACATTATCCTAGACTGCGCGAAGGCTTTGGAATGGACCATAGCGAAGAATGGCCATTGAACACGAACAAGAGCAAGCATGGCCGAAAACTGACGCAACATCGGAATCATCTTTAGCGACAAGTTAACGTGGCAGTCACATATTGGATCATTATGCTCAAAATTATCTAGAAATATAGGTATATTAAACAATATTAAAAATTGTGTAAACAGAAAGACCCTAATAATTTTACATTACTCATTATTCTACTCTTACGTCTCCTATTGCAGCATGGTCTGGACGAACACATATCCCACACACCTCCAGCCATTAATTATTTTGCAAAAAAGGCTTATTCGCATTGTAACATCCAGTACCAGATTAGCACATACCGGAAACCTATTCTTGGAGCTAATATTCTTCCTATACATACAATAAATGATTATCGTATTTTGATATTTGCGCACAAACTTTTTCTATCATTCAGTCTTTCTTCCCTCCAGCTTGCAAAATTACTCCACTAAGCTATCTGCAATACACAACTATCCAACCAGACAGGCCAACGTTAATTTATACAGGCTGTTTTATAAATCGCAACTCTCATTCTATTCTTGTTCCTACGAAGTAGGCTACAGATCGCAAATTGTCCGGTAATGAGTCAGTCCATCCGAATCCTTTCGTCGGCAAAATAAGGAGAACCGTTGACATTAGAACCTTGATTTTTGGCATGAACGTGCATTAGGGCATTGTTACCATCAAGTTCTGATCTGAAATAATTCTGACTAAAATTAGATTTATAATTAACACTTCAATATATTGCTATATATATATGTAAGGTTTAGCCTGTAACATGTATCCTCTTTCACATCCAATCATTTCATCATTGCCAAGAAAACTGTGGTCTGTTTTGCTCCAGCGTTTTATCGCCAATGAGTATCAGTTACTGTCCGTCTAAAAATACCCTGTCATTGAAATAGTCCACTATGCCACATGGCCCTATTACAGAAGATGTAGAGACGCTATTTATTCGTCTTTACCGGCTATGCTCAGGAGAATCACATAGAATCATTATTATCTTGTGCATAGAAGGTGTAGGGTCTTGAGTTGAATTACCGTAAACTACATAAATGCTACCTTTCTACTATAGTACTATATATAAAAATGTGTTGTATTGTTGGGAAAATAATGTGATTCAAAAAGTTGTTTTGATCCTGAACAAGGGCACTGAAAACCATTAAAGAGATGTAAATGTATTTTCACACGTAAAGCTTGAAATCTACTAAACCTATATTATTCAATCTGTTTCCTTTAATTAAGAAATTGTAAAATTAAATCGGCGATCGTTATTTATTTTGGAATGAAGGCGCATTAAGAGACTGTTACCAACAAGTTTTGAGCTGACCTACATGTATTTTTGATGAAAATTTCTGGTGATTTTTGATGAAAAGCACTGGCGATTCTGACTTGGGCGGTGCCCATCTTAATATGAGCAGGATTTCAACTGGGGGTGGGGATTTCCAAGAGTTCAGTTCGTGTTCGAGTCCTAATGCCTACTGTACTTCGTAGGTCCTGTGACGTTAGTCACACTGCTCATGTAAAATAAAGGGACCCCGATTATGGAATTCACTACCTGTCAGCCTGAAATCTTGCGCCTCCAAGTCTCTTTTTAAATCTCGCCTGAAAAAAATCCTGTTAAACAGTTTGTGACACGTTAACCTGGTATACGTACTACTCATTTCAACCGATGTCTTACTAGTTATTTATTTTACTCTGTACTCTCCTGCAATCTGTGAGTTTTCATCCGATCTTCTTTTCACTAGTTAAGCAGCATGCTCGGTTGTCTATCCAGCGGTCACGTCTATTTATGTACTTTTGCAAAACTAAATGTTCTCGTCCTAATCATTGATTTCTCGACAGATTAGCAATAGTGGTGCTTATATCTTATTCACCGCCTCTGTATATATAATAACATTTCCATGATTTGTATATAATTTTATTTCCACAAAACCTATAGTCCTGTCGCTGAAATTATCCTATTTCTATTCACTTGTCACATATGCGGCTAACTATTCATTTCTGTATATTCTGCATATATGTCTTCTCTGGATGTGGTGAATAAATATTCATTCATTCATTCATTCAACACAAAAGCAATTTCCTGATTGGACAAGAGTCAACACGGCCGACGATGTGTCTGATGCATGGATAATAGCTCACGAGAATTGATAACACACCGAGCGCGGCTCACGCGGTATGGATTGTAATGTGATGGAGAAGATAATAAGTATGAAATACACTATGTTTTGGTCCCCCATCTCTCTTTCGCTCATCTGATTGCGTTAACGTGTTAGGAGATTATGGACCAGGTATTGTGGTGTGTGTGCGTGTGTATGTGTGTCGTACTCCCAGCCCTAGGGCGTCGCCACGTTGGGCATCTCTCACCTACTCACTCCATCACTCACATCTAACTAACTCATACGTTCACTTCTAACTCACTCGTTCGCTCATTCACTCACTCACACAGTCTGTACCCAAGGGAGTTAACACTCTCAGATTAGACAGATCCATCGTGCCCTGCAAACTACACCATATCGCCCATGGTATCCCCAGCATCCACATAAACGGTTCATTTAGAGTTTCCATCCCTAAGATGTCACTTTCTCTACTACTCCTCGACTGGGCATGCACACTATCACATCACTTTCGATTAAAATCGTCGTAGTCTACATGCCGAGACCTCAAGCCAAGATCCTGTACGCCAGAATTGTCCCTAAATCATCGGCACGTACCCGAATATGCACCATGACGTCACTTCTGGTGCCGTCGACGAGTGTTCCTTCAACCTTTTCAGCCCATGTAGACCCATATACACGTGACTTGATGCGCATTCCGTTTTCCCGTATATCGTTCACTCTTCCGGTTTTTACCCCTCGGGCAGATTCTGCCCAAGCGGTATTGTCGTTGCCTCCGTCGTCTGTCCGTCCGTCCGTCCGTCTGTCCATCATATCATTGTAAACACATTATCTCCAAAAGTCCTTCACTTACAACAATGAAACTTCATACAGTTGTTTAATACAGCCAGTACCAGAAGCCTGTTGAAAGTCGGTGCCATTGGATGTGTTTTTCAGGAGTTATGCCCCTTTATACATGTCTGGCTGTTTTTATCCTTGTAAACACATTATCTCAAAAAGTCCTTCACTCACAACAATGAAGCTTCATACAGTTGTTTAATGCAGCTAGTACCAGAAGCCTATTCAAAGTCGGTGTAATCGGATGTGTTATTCAGGAGTTATGCCCCTTTATACATGTCTGTTGGTCCATATCCTTGTAAACACATTATCTCAAAAAGTCCTTCACTCACAACAATGAAACTTCATACAGTTGTCTAATACAACCAGTACCAGAAGCCTATTGAAAGTCGGTGTCATTGGATGTGTTTTTCAGGAGTTATGCCCCTTTATACATGTCTGTTGGTCCATATCCTTGTAAACACATTATCTCAAAAAGTCCTTCACTCACAACAATGAAACTTCATACAGTTGTTTAATACAACCAGTACCAGAAGCCTATTGAAAGTCGGTGCCATGGGACGTGTTTTTCAGGAGTTCACACAAACCTGTGTGGATTGCTGTGAATAGATAGTAATCGTTCGACTACATCTACGATAGGTAATCACTGCTCTATTGCTATATCGTTTTGTCTGTCTATGATCTATATCATACAGGTAAAATTATGCCCACCTCAAATATGTGAGTTGTTGGGGTCAGAAACATTATTTCCACAATTGCTCTGGGCCCGGCCCGAGGGGTTCCGATGGCGACAGCCAAATGTTATTTTCTGGAAAGTCCTAGTGTGGCATCCAACCACAAGTCACGTGCCATACGGAGCGTTCCCCAAGTCTACTCGATTCCATATGACACACATTCACATGACAGAAGTCCGCTTTTCACACCCGTCCGTTTTTCGAGGAAGTCCTAGTTTTGCATCCTCTCCTCAGTCACGCGACCGATCTCGACGAGCGCTTCAAAGTTGAGACCCTTCACGATCTCTTACGACCACGTAGGGTCCACTTAGTCCAATTTGACTGTGTGTAAAGTCCGTTTTCCGCATTTTTTTCACAAAATCATAGACTTATATTCTCCCCTGTCACGTTATCGTAAGTGACCTCCTACACGATTGGCCCGAAAGTCACGTGATCGGACGTGATGTTATCACCGGACGTGACGTATTCCGTGACGTCATGATACATCCCAGACTCGCATTCCCTGTGGCATTATTCAAGTCCAAAATACCAAGAGACTTACGACTTCTATACTACTGAGGTAAATTGAAATCATGAACGATATATGCCTACATTTCTCACCACTGATAAGTCATATCATTCATCTTGCGCACCAATTTTCCCTTTGCCTCTGACCGGTGGCGATTTCTCCCGACCGATTAAACATTTATTTTTCCCAGTTTATATTTGTTTCTGGAGCGAGGTACATGTAAATGCGAATTTTGTGTACCTTACTTTTTGAGTGAAAATTTAAGAAATAATGTTTTCATATGCGTGGTAAATGGTTATTTTATGGTTAGTGTGGGAAAGTTTATATTTTAGTTTATATTAACGGTTTTCATGTCGAAAACGTACAGAATTTTGATTATTTTGTCAAATCAAATGTGATGGTGTAAATATGGGCCTGTAAACACACTATCAACATGATAATGTTGTCGTTAATTCCAAGACGTCCAGGTGCGAGGTGACTACAGTTTTCTTAATATGCTGTATATTTCTGCGTTTAATCTCTTGAAATAACAAACAGCATTTACTGGACAATGTTGTTCCATGTCAGCTGTTTATAACTACAATAAAACAAGTTTATTGAATTCACTTACCTGTGCTCACAAAGATATTCTCAATATTTTTACACGTTATCTCTTGAAAAAAACACCCTGCGTTTTCGGTAAAATTTTGTGCTGTGCCATGTGTTTAGAATTATGACATTTAATGTTATTGACTCATCTGAATACACACCAACTGCCTATATATATACCAGTATAAAAGGGAGATATATACCGGTAGTTTTGTCAGATTATGTTCTCTGGTCTTTAATGATAACTTTATTGGGTCAATACAAAATTTGATGAATGCGTGCCACGGTACTGAAATTACATTAAATGTACGAATCGGGGTACCGACATTATCCCCCAACGACAGTTTCTCCAGCGACATTTTTCCCACCGACATTTTCCCCACGACAGTATCCCCACACGACATTTTTCCCCATGCGACATTTTCCCCACCCTAATATTACGTGCTGTAATAATTACGATCTGTTTTCTGGCTGTTATTTATTTCTTTGCATTCTTATGTAGGCCTACCGACCGCATCAAATTTGAATTCCAATGAAATATCGCGTTATTTCGTCAATTTGCAGCAAGACTATATATATTCTGCGCCTATAAAGTGAATAATCAATACTTTGGAGTACATTTTTTATTTTATTTTTGATAATGTATTGTTTGAAAGTTCAGTTTCGTTTATCGTTATGAATTAAACGTTTTTAATTTGAAGTTCAGTTCTGTCTAAATCGTTATGAATTAAATATTTTCAATTCAAATTCGAATGTCTATAGTAATCTATTGGAAAATATCGGCAGTGTTGATGAAGTGATCAAATAATAATAACAAATGTTTGCCGCTTTCATGCAGCAGGAATTGTTGATCACTTTTCATTCATTGGCATATAATCTTCTTGAGTTACGATCCGAATAAATAACTTTAAGTTCAAACTTAAAAAAAAATCAAGGTGAGGAAATGACCGCGACTGCGATTATCGGCAGATCGTAATTATTACAGCACGTAATATTAGGATGGGGAAAATGTCGTTGGGGGATAATGTCATGGACTCGTATGAATCACCAAGGAATACTGCACGACCATTCACAATTTATTTACGATATAATGTTCACAATATTTCACATTTTAATTACTCGTACAGAGTACTATGGACTTTCGGGTTGAAACAGTTACCGTATTCGAAGGTCGTTTAGTGAACAATCACGGGTATCTTTAATAAATCTCCGTGCTGAAACTCACACTTACCAGCAATTCTTCTTCGCAGTGACATGATGGTTGAAAATGTAGTGTAGATTAAATGCTGAGCGCCTAACAATTCGAATCTGTGAAATCTTAGAATAAATTCAAAAGTGCCGTGTGGTGGACGTTCAAATAGGACAGCAGAATCAAATATCGCTTTAAATGAGACTGGCTAGATAATGTAAAGAATAGTCACTAATAATAATAACTAACTTGCTGACGCCAGATTCAGCGCAAACACAAGAATCAGCGGGTGCAGATATTAAAAGAGAAAGCGCGTTCGTAAAGTAACCGTCTATAACAATACAAACATCACACGTTTGAATTTCTTAAACTCTTACGGGGAAATGTACTCAGCTGTAGTAAAAACAACGAGAAATATCTTCGCCTCTTTATCTCAGAAGAGAAACAGGTTGTTTGGCAGCTTTAACTAATTTTGACTCTCGTACAAACATCTTGTAGGAGTGATCCTCGCGATGTCAAACCTGTTACTTTCCATAAATCTACACAGACTAACAGGTTCATTCAAGTTGATATCTTGGTAATACACGTCTGTGTGACTGGGAGACTGTCTGTCAACAAGTGCATGTGATTTCAGTTCCAATAACTCCATAATCTACTGGGTGCTGCGGACAAATAAGAGGATGAAGAGCGAGCATATGACAGGGGATGGTATGGAGGGGAGAGGCACATGCTATCAATTTGTCTCAAGTTCTTACACGCCATGTATACGTTCAGATACATATTTGGTGAATATAATAACACGCCACGCCAGGACGAAAACCGTATATATTCATATTATAATAACGATAGTCAAATTGAAACCGACTACTGAATAACACGGCAGGTTAAACCGACATGATTGTAACATAATAGTTTGAATAAATTGACAAATTATGGCACCCATGACCTGATTTAGAGATCATGGGTACAAAGATAAAACAGATAATATTTTTATATTACCAGCAGTAAATTGGACCATTGACCGTCACGTGATATCTCGTGAAAGTATATTATATCTCCGGCAGGTGACTATAAATTTCTTTGGGGGGGGGGGGGGGGATTTCCGTGTTGGGGAGGAGGGGATGACTCGAGGCAACTTAGAACATGATGAGTGGATGGCGGTAGCTTTCAACAGACATGATCAGACTAGGTTTTGAGATATTCGTACCAGAAATCTTCAGAATAATCGTTTTCCATTATTTAATTACAGTCTTTCCATGTTGACCCGAGGCAAATGTGCTGTTCTTGAAATAGCAATTGATGTAAACATGCGTATTAAAGGAATAGATCACATTCAGTACTAAAGGTGCTGAAAAATCTTCAGTATTTAGGCTAGGATAAGACGTGGGGAGTAGATATAGAGAATTGGGGGGGGGGGGGGGGGAAGTAGGAGGATCTTGTGGATCATCTTCCAGGTATTTGTAAGCTTGCTTTTTTATGGGAATTGAATTAGTATGAATTTCTTGGGGGCACCAAAACCATAATATTCAGTCTAAGGAACATATCAATATATTATTTGTATTCACTCTATTGCGAACTGTCTGGATACTAGTGTTAGAAAATTCGGCATGTTTGGAAAATATTCAGTAATCCCTCTGATATAGTTCCATATGCTCATTAACGTGAGCTACTCCCTTAATACTAATAAACAGTGAAAGTGGCGATATTTAGTGCAACGGTCTAATCGTTTCAGCGTAAAACTATCCGAAAATCGTGTGTGATCTCCCAAATTCTATATTTTGAATCTATACTAAATTGATAACCTTCAAACTGAATATAAAAAATATGATATGGATTTCAGTCTACGCCGGAGAGTCAGTCTATAATTAGGTATGACTGACATGAATGCACAAGTTCTTTTAAGGCATGATAATAACTTGTTTGATAACAATCCGCCTATTGCACAATGTTGAGATAACACAGGAGAGCCTGTCTGTGCAGTAACCCGTTTCAAATGATTGTTCTGAGTTATAAGATAGGGCAAAGTGAAATTACACGCACCAGTAGCTAAACATCTGTAGGACAACCTCTAGGCAATTATCTTAGGACGTATTCCACCTGATAAATTTCTCCAGGACAATCCCCATGGTGAATCCACCCCCCCCCCCCCCCCCCCCCCATCGCCCCCTCCCAACCGATAATCCCCTCCCAATGGTAAAACGATCAAATACCACCAGGAAAGGAGAATTTTTATTGTTCCGAGCGTCATAATCTCATTACCGTCGGTTCTTATATACGACATGATAAACAGTTATATAGGTGCTCAAAATACTACCAAACAAAGGAAATATTCAAACGTTCTTCACTTCTATCGTAAACACGGAACGTGGCTAATTGAATGGCAAGATTATGAGCTATTTGTGTGTAGTTCCATTTCTTTTCATTAAATCTCATATAGCACATGGTTTGTAGGATCCCAGGATTGTGAAAGGATAGCACAACGTAGGATGAAGACATTCTGAAATAATAATACAGCATGAGCTTGAATGTATATAATACGTATTCCACCGGATAAATGCATGAATATATATTTAACCGCTAGTAAATGTACATGCGCAAAGATACAAAACTTGTTAAGCATGAAAAGGAAGTTGTGATACAATAACGAGGTGTGTAATACTATATTACATGTGTATTTATATAATGGCCCTGAACAGGACACTTTTATTTCCTCACCCTGAAAGGTCGAAAACATGAATTTCCACATGACATATTATGTTTTCATTAAATCAGTTCAAACTCCATTTTACTTCAGTTTTCTGAATGTAAAAAAAAAAAAAAATAGAACAAAATGACATTTTTTATAGTAGTGGAGATTTTCCGGGGGAAAATTGTACTGGGGACGGGGAATTTATCTGGGGGAAATTGTCCGGTGGAAATTTATCCGAGAAGAAATTGTACTCAGTGGGA
The DNA here is from genome assembly GCA_036873755.1 of Hanleya hanleyi. Lineage (NCBI taxonomy): Eukaryota > Metazoa > Mollusca > Polyplacophora > Lepidopleurida > Hanleyidae > Hanleya > Hanleya hanleyi. Next base: position 109,872 of record JAVTVY010041916.1, on the reverse strand, counting down.
TGGAATATGTCTGCGTCCTTTCAGTATGTATTGTGGTCTGATATAGTATTAAGTTACATAGTATATTATAACGTTTCTGAGAAAAAAAGGTTGTCGAATCAAGTAATTAAGCTCATTCCCAATATATTGCATTGCCATAGCGAATCGTCTTTCGGAAAATCAGCTGTTTTTTTGTCTAATTAGAAATATCTCCCTAATTAGGAGATAATATCTCTAATTGGGAGATAATTGTCTCCCTATTAGGAGATAATAAGTCCCAATTAGGAGATAATATGTCCTAATTAGGAGATAATTATCTCTAATTACTGGGAAGATATTATGTCCTAATTAGGAGATAAATCTCGGATTTTTTTTTCACACTGGCACTAATACGCTTCCGCGCTATAAGCATATTAATTGCCAGTGGTGACAAAAAAAAATCCAGAGATTTATCACTCTAATTATAGGAGATAATTATCTCCTAATTGGGGCACATATTGTCTCTAATTAGGACTTATTATCTCTAATTGGGAAGATAATTATCTCCTAATTAGGAGATGATAATAAGTCCTAATTAGGAGATAATCTGATACAATTAGGAGACCAGGCCATCTCCTAATTAGAGAGATGAAGTATCTCTAATTAGAGGAGATAAATCTCGGAATTTTTTTTCACACTGGCGCATATCTTGCTTTCCGTAACTATAGTATATTATACCGTTTCTGAGAAAAAAAAGGTTGTCGAAGCAAGTAATTAAGCTCATTCTCAATATATTGCATTGCCATAGCGAATCGTCTTTCGGAAACTCGTTTTCTCGTTTTCTTTTTAATATTGTGAATATGCACAGTTGATCAATGGTTATACACTATTTCGAGAAATAGAATCAAATGTCACACAGATAAATTTGAGGCAGCGGAACATGTGAGCCAAATATTGAATCAAAATGGTTCTGAGCCAACCAAATTAGTTATCAGTGCTTCCAATATCTACTCTATGAATCACAAATGTTCGCTGGTTAGATGTTAAACGAAGCAAATCGTTTGTTTATGCAGCATTGATTTGTTCCTTATGCGTATCATGCTGTCACTTCCAGTCCAAACCATACCACTCGTAATTTAAACCACGTAGGCTTCAATATAACACCCTGGAAGCTGTATTTGGACCAAGATTGGTTTCTAGGTCGCGCATCCCAAATGTCCGCTTTCGCAACGAAAACTTCCACTGTGCATGCGCATACTGACGTAATTTGCGCCCTGAACCGTCTCTAGTCGCAGTCTACATGCCGAGTCCTCCATGATGAGCCATGAACCCGCCACGACTCCTGTAGACCATGCAGAGCCCATGTAAACCAATTTGGCCCGGGGTTAGTTTTGGGTGTAAATCCTTATTTCTAGTTGTGTATCTACCCACGTATCACATGGCCGGTCTCGACGAGCGCTTCAAGTCGAGACTCAGCCCGACCCCTTAGGACCTCATATTGGCCCACCTGGACCCATTTGACTGCGTGTCCAGTTTTACATCCACGTTAATCAGTCACGTGACCTCTTCTCTATTTTGCACAATGACATGGCAACTCCTTCACCGACCATGGCCTTTGATCCGTCCTCCGCATTCTCTCCGCAATTACCCCCCCCCCGCCTTAAAAATGATAAGAGATTTAACCTTTATATACTACTGGCCTGTAGGTTCATATAAATTCTTGTCACTACACCAGCAGCTTCTCTCGCCACGTTTATATGTTGCGTTTAACTAATACAATCAATTCATAGGAAGATGGAAATAATAAATAATCTATTAGGTTGAATGTGAATACCGAAAGAAACAATTATATTCATGATTCATGGACGAGGAAACACCTGTACGGGCGATGCCATTTCATCGTCACAACTGAGGTTTATCAACGGCCTAGACGCTGTCCCTTGCTATCCCATTAAAGTCTTCGTTCACCAAGACCATCCCTGCTATGCGCCGATATGACTATCAAAAAATCACATAAAGTGACCTCCCACAACTCTGAGACCACACTGGAATACATACGTCGAACAAATATGTTAAACAATCCGGATTAAGGCGGAATTAGTCACTTTAGCTTTGCATATAAATTTCTTAAAAAATAGCAAGAAGTCTAAATATTCATGAACCGGATATACCCGATCATTATCCTTCATTCTCTTTCTCCAACGGATCGGAGTCATTAAATCTAAGCCGGAATCACGAGAATCCTCGAATAGCATGTATTTGTATTACTGTTCGTGTATTCCAATGCATTCAAATATAATAAACTCGAATGCTACGAGATAAATTAGGATACAAATATGTTAATAACCTTCTTTTGTTTAAGCGCAGTAATCCGTAATTTCGAGCCCTCAGTAGCAGCGCGGTAGCAGTGCGGTGGCAATGCGGTAGCAATGCGGTGACAACGCGGTACCAACGCAGCAGCAACGCAGCAACGATGCGGTAGAGGCACAGTAGTAGCACCTTAATTACCGCGGTAGAGTGACATTTAATGAGAGCGGTACTGTATCCTTGACAAGGAAAGTCATGGATTCCTTGTATTTTGAAGACAGCATGACTGACTTGCAGTTGGTGAAGACGATATGGCATCTTCTCCACCAGATGCAAATCATCCTAGAAAATGACCCGCCTCCACTCAGAAAACTTGGCAGAAATGAGCAAAGCTGCAATCCAGTTGATTATGAATGGGGATACTCTCCAGCGTAGAACTCTACAAGCACCATGCCGAGTCATATTATCAACTGTTCAACTGTACGGATGGAAAAATTTAACTCCATATATGATGATTTACATTGACCATGTCTCCAGCCTCATGGTTAGTTTGACGTTTTCATTGAGCAGATTCATGGCTCAGGGAGGAGAACATGCCAATTATCGTGACAACAGCTTTTTCTATAGTCACACTACACGGCATAAGGGTGAGGAACTGATAACCAGGATCCAATTTATGCCAACTTCTTCCACAGATTCAATAATCTGTGTCATGAAATTGGTGAATACAAGTGGAACGACCCTGACATCCTGGATTATGGGGAAAACTTTGCCAATTTTTTGTCAACGGAGTGTATTAGCAATACCCCTCAAGTTGACGATAAAGTGGATGGTACCGACTTGGGCACAATACGAAGAGAAAGCGTGGAGATGACTGCTCCAAGCTCGTCAGCTCCAAGCTCGTCAGCTCCAAGCTCGTCGAGGCACTGAAGGTGTTCTGCATGGCAAATATTTCATTTTGGTGGGAAACATTGGCCAAGCAAAGTTGACAAAGCTAATCACAGATAATGGTGATTACGTGGTCCCTAATGTCCCTAACAGTGTCTCAGCAAAGCAGTTTATTATTGTCACATCGCAGGCCGTCATTGATAGGAATCCTGTGACGAATGTACGGATGGCAGTCAGGAGATCCTACCCCATATTATCTCCAGACTACATTCACGAATCTATCAGGAAGAGCTGTGCTGAGAGGCCGAAAATTTCAGTTTCAACCTCGAACGTGTTTTGAAATTAGTCAAATCCAGAAACATACCTGTTGAAACAAAACATTTCTCTGGAAACAGTTCCATGCTCAGTGTACTTCGGAAAGCGAAAAGGCGAACTCAGCTGAGAACAAGAGCTGTCAAAAAGGTTAAGAACTATGTAAATCCTGCCACTTATTACGCAATGACAAGAAGAAAGTATATTGGTCGTACATACCACAGTTTTCTAGAAGCAAGAAAACTGACCAAAAAGCTGATGGCAGAGTGGAAAAATCTCACTCCAAGGTGTAAAACTAACAATAGTCTTGATTGGTGCCAACATGTGGAGGAACAGAAGACTGCAAGACATAGACAGCGTTTGTGTCGTCGCTCAATAAGCGCTTACCATTTTGAACATTGTTTGACACCTGGCTTTGATAAAGTCATGCCCAGTTTCTTAATGAATAGAGCAACAACTACATACAGGCACTTGTGCGCTTTAAGAGGGTTTCAGCAATAATCTGATCAGCATTTCATTTAATCAAGGGGGGAGGGGTGTAACCAAATGATCACTCAAGTGCGCCTATAGAAAACTGATCTTGTTCATAGATTATTCTTGTCGTCACTGTTGACTTTTCCATCAAATAAGCTTACAACATATATTTTTTGCCAACTGTTATTTTATGGCCTGAAACACATGGACACTGGTCCCATGGCCACTCTTGGATCTATGTTATTGTATATAAACTTTACATGTTGATTAAGGTCTTGCATCCACATTTTGGCCCGATAAGTTAAAACAAGTGAAGTTTTTTTCATAAAAATGCATAATTTGGTCATGCGCAGGAGATGCCAGGGTTGTTAGACTGTTGGATTTTTGTTTTGGTATCTAGTTCAGATGAATACTTGTGATGTGGTACATGTACATATCAGGTTAGATTAGATTGGAAGGGTGCATTTGTAAATCTCTGGAAGTTTTAATCTCAAAATTTTTCATAATCCAGGGTTCAGCTTGAATTCTCAGTTCAAAACAATCATATGGGGATTGCATTTCACTTCACAAACATGCATATGTAATTCAGTTTTATTTTTTGTTAACTTACATAATCTGTTGATCAATATTACACATATATATTAGTAGTAGTATTCTATACTGCAGTGCGAGTGTGAACGATTGGGTTGATTTTTCTTGAAAACGGACGATGAGTTCTTAATCTGACTTACAGGACTTATAAAGTGAGATTGATTAAAGTCTATTACATGAACATTTTGGTGGAGCTCTATTTGCTGGTGTGACTTATTTTATTAAAGCTGTTTTCTATTAAGTTCATCGATTATGCCTCACCTATAAGTATGTATATTTGTATGTACATGTATGTATTTTAAATGAGGGAATTCAAATACCACCTACAATGCAACAGATAAGCCATCTACATGTAAGTTTTCATGTTTACAACTGAAAGCCATAGGAATATACATTTTGTATGTAGAGATTTTATATCTGTCTATCATTGTCCTGTTGTTTGAGTTTTTCAGACACAAGTGGACTTCGTCATTAAATTAGATGATGCACGAATCTCAATTTTCGTATAAGTGATTTAGCCAAGTATGTAGTTTGTGCATATTAACACTACGTGTATTTGCTTGTCAATGATACACGATATTTTTTATGTAAATTCTTTATTCCTAGCCAGTGAAAGAGATTGGATTATCCTGTCCCCTTCCCCAATTTTGGTGAAGGTCTGTGGTTGTGACATTAGTTTAAAGCTGTTCTCAGTTGAGCAAAACATATATTGTCTTGTGTTCGTTGTGATGCTAACACAGCTTAGCTAATTAACAACTCATCCCGATAAATCAATCAAACTTTTCCAAAAACATTTATGATTGCTATGTATGCGTTTTCTATTTTTGAATATCCCTGTGTTCCACAGACTGGACAAATCTAATATGAAAAGACTGAACATTCCTGAACAGTCCAATTGCATTTTCTAGACTACATATGTATTTTGCAATTTATTGTGAATACATAAAAGATAGCATGCACTGTTTCAACACTTTTTTACTTAAACTTCCAATTCATTGATCATGCATGCATGTTAATAATCCTATCTGGCAGAAACATTATCAAAAAGGTCAAGAATCCCTTTAAGCATCTGTCTCACATGCCCTGTCTCACATGCCATGCCTGCATGCTATGTGGGAAGTCCAGCTAAACTTCGGTCAGGCAGCCATGCAAAGACTCTCTAGAGTTTTCTTTTGGTTCTCTGGTATTGAAGTACAAATACAAAATTAACTGGGAGACCTACTGATTTTCAATACATACTACATGTTCTACAGAGATTGAAGGGTCATATATGACATATAGTTTCCTCTTTAAAAGGTGATGTTATGCAAAAGTTTTGGAAAATTATCCATTACAGCTGTTTAGCCGAGTCTGCTTGAGCAGCTGAACCATTGCATTAAGAACAAAACTGTTACTATATTTAGCAAATCAGATCAGATTCATTTAAATAATACATGATCCACAAATTGTTAAAAGGACTTGTGCACTTGTATCATGCCATCCACAGAGCTCCGAATTTAAGCTGATTTTGGAATTAATAAAAGCACTGAATGACCGTCTTCAATTTACATGTGTTATAGACATAATACAGATTATGTTCTTATAAAAATGAAATTATTTCTTTATTGGAAGATTCTGTCAAAAGGATTTGTCATTCTACTGTCAAATTTTTTGCCACTACTGCTATTTTAGAAGAGACATTTCATCATTCTGTTCCATCCAGGATATTTTTCCAGCTGTTAGTGATAAACCAATTCAGATAAAATTTCTAAATGAGATATATATTTGCCTTATGCAATCAAAATTTCAAATTAAAAACCTAGACTGAATTACAATTCCAGTGACTTGTACAATCCAGTGTATCGCTCTCTGTATTGGTTTTCAAGGAAGAAAATCTATGAGCCAACACAGCAGCCTCGAAAATTACATGGAGTATGTCTTGCTTGGTCAAAGTCCACTTGGACAAATGCAGATCTAGTCTGGCCTCAAACCAGGGAACTACTTTTTATTGCCCTAACCACATGTTAGACAGCATGCACAGGCCTCCCTCTTAACAGTTATTTATGACTGGTCAAGGGCTATTAAATTAGGCTGACCAGAAAACACTTCATGGACCTGCCATATTACTGGCCAAAATAACCTAATGATTACAAATCCACTGGAATGGTTATTGGAGAGTTTCAGGATCATCCTAACCTCTAAATCAAAGATGGCCGTGGTCCGCCATCTTGAAAAATGTCTCTGGCACCAGATGAGCTAGATGAGCATGTGGGGTTTTGTTTTCCACTAATGTTAGCATGATAAAACAATTGGAATGGTTATTTTAGAGTTTCAGGGTCATCATGACCTCTCAGTCCAAGATGATGCCATTTTTATTTAGTAAATAACGTTCTTGAAATCTTTGTTTTCAATATAATTTATGAACACAGGTAGTCAAATCAATCAAAGAATTAAAACAGTGTTCACAGATTCGAGGAAAATGATTTGTATTTTCAAGTATGATACGGTGCCTCAGGTTCCTCTGATGTCCATCTAATGAAAATCGCTGATTTCAGAAGCGACCAAAATAATGGATAATAGAAGAGACAGTGGTAAAGTCCAGCTACTTGAAGGAAATTCTCATCAAGGAATTTGGGGAAGACATCGGATTTCATGAACGCATGCAGAAGAATGTGAGTGAAGTGGTAATGCGTTCATGAAATCCGATGTCTTCCCCAAAATCCTTGATGAGAATTTCCTTTAACCGTATCTGGCCTGGGCTTTTTGGGACCTGTCCAGGGCTGGGGGGGCCGAAATGGCCCCCCCTAATTATTTTTCTTACCCCTGGAGCTAGGGGGCTGAAACTTATTACACTATACCCTTGGGTCAAGCTCTACCAGAAAATGTAAAAAATCCAAGATGGCCGCTTTGATGACGTCACAGTGACGCCATTTTGAAAAACGGCATTTTTTGGTCGATTTTTCGGTCAGATTTTCCGAATTTTTATTTTTGCAATTTCTCCACAAAAACTGCATGAAAAATTAGCAAATATTAATGTGATATGAAATAAAATAGTTTTTGCCCACTTTTCACTGCGGAAAAGCAGAAATTTTGAAGAAATATGACAAAAACATCACTTTTCTGGTACACCACATGGCCGCCATCTTGAATTTACCCATGATCCTCTGCTCGGGGGGTTATGAAAATAAGCTCAAAATGAAGTCACGGAGTTTCAGCTCCCCATTTTTTGCCGTTCCGGAGATAGTGCAGAAAGTTTGGTAGGGGGGCCATATTGGCCCCCCCAGGCCAGGTAGGGTTAAGTAGCTTTACCATTGAGTTAGTTCCGTGATTTGAAATGCTGCGCTTATAGTCCTGCAGCAGACCTTGCAGTGTGCGAATTTCATGGTCTGTGAAGATGACTTCACGAACATGATGAAAGAAGAGAGCCTGAATCTCTCGGAGGTTTACACGATGTAGATGTTCAGTGCTTTCATCTGAAAGAGGCTTGTAGTCGCTGACATACTTGCACCAGCACCCGCGATGGTAGCGGATTTCCACACCAAATGCTGTTCGACTATCTGGGATGGATGCAATCAGTGTGTCAAGTATCTCTCTCATAACCTCATCTTCCAGACGGACAGTGTGTAACTTGAATTTAGCCCAGGCGTCTACTGTTGATAGGAGTAAAATCCGTTTGTCACGATCACTACTATTGTATGTCCCTCTCAAGCATCACACACATAGCGCCTTATCGTGAAGGACACCCGCGCTGGAGCGGAACATTTTACGTGCACTGGCCTCAGGGGAAGGTTCTTGTTGATCTGATGCTTCATCTCTTTCAAGACTTTCCTCAGATTTGTGTTTGCGTTTTTCGGCTTGAGAGAGCCTGTGTTTACTGGACAACGTCGTGTAGCAAGAGCTATGCATGTGGTGACCTTTTGGTCCCTTCTCCCAATCAACATTTCCATGTACATGTTGAAACTTATCAAGTCATTTCCATTGTAATTACAAGCGTCTAGTCCGTCATTCATAATCCAGCCGTCGTCCATTAGAGAATATCCGCGTCCATACTCCAAAGACCTATTCCATATTCCATATAACAGTATTAGCACCAAATTCAAAAAGACAATCATAGTATACATAAACATAGTCTTGTTTCCTGCAAGAGAGAAGCGGTCAACAGTTTTCAGTGATGCCGGCAAGACATCATGATGTTCCAAAAATATCAAATCCGTATCGCTGATCAGTATTCTTAATCCATAATATTCGTTGTAAAATCGTCATCTAAAGAACGATGTATCTCAGTCACGCTTTGATTGTGCCTGTTCATATGAGTACCATGAGGATCTTGAAGTACATGGGTTCGTACGGCCCCTAGCCCCGGGTTAAGCGGAATTAGACACAAGTTACGAAACGTAGCGCCATAGATCTTGCACGCTACGTTCGTATTTTGCTATCAGCATGCGATATGTATCGCCAAATTTGAGAAACTTTGAGTGGAGGCGCTTGGTGGAATAGCCCTGTTTTATAAGTTTCTGCAACAATGTTTTGTGACGTTGATTAAAATCGTCACATTTAACACAGGATCTAGCAAATGCTACTAAGCGAGATATGTATACGCCATATGCAGGTCCCACTGAAACACCACTGTCCAGAAAGGGACAGTTTACGATGCCGAAATTGCAATCATCTCTTTTGTCATAAAGTCGACGCGAGAGAATGCCCGCCCCACTTTTATAGAGATAGAGATCTAAACATGATGTGCCTGTAGCGTCATCTGTAGCCTCCCTCAAATCCAGTGAAGGTGGATATATATCCTTCACTGCGTCATTTATACAGCGATCATCCACAGCGAGAAGATCGTCTATATAGCGTTTGGTGAACGAGAAGGAACGGGCCCTGAATGGATCGGTTTTTGAAAGCGCCCGCATACAGCCATATTCACAAGAGAACAGATACAGGTCAGCCAGCAGGGGTGCACAATTAGTACCCATTGGAATACCTATATGCTGCTGATATATTGTGTTGCCAAATTTCACATAGATATTTTTAATGAGAAATTCAAGCAACTCTATAAACAAAGAAACATCCCATGAATGATATCTCTTGTATGTAGTCGAGCTAAAGAACGCTTTATGGCTTCCGACATTAATATATCTACGATCAGTTTTCTTGAACACAGATACTATTAATGAACTTAGACGGTCAATAAGGTCCTGATGAGGGATTGCAGTATAGAGAGTCGAGAAATCCCATGTGGATACATGTCTGTACGGTATGTGACCTTTAGCATCAAGTTCTTACGTAAGATATTTTGAGTTTTTCAATATCCACATACATTCAACGCCAGAGTTCTTAGAAATAGTGGCGCAATAATTTTCCAAAATGCTTTTACCTCCTGAAGGGCCCTCGTCAATAGGGCTGAAAGAAGCTTGGTGGTGCAGCTTCTAGAACCAGCTATGAATCTAGCTTTGTATGGTGATTTATGCATTTTGAGAGTCCAGTAGAGTTTTGGTATGTCGTTATGATTGGTTGGAAGACAAATACCTCTTTCCCTGAGAAACTTTTAGTGATTGTTAAATAAATCTTCCAGAGTAAATGCAGTTTGGGAGTAAGACGTATTTGATGAAGATATGTCTACACTCAATTCTTTAACCAGCACCTGGTAATAGTAATATCTACATATGAATATTATATTATTCGGAGCCTTATCTGCTGGGACTATGACGAATTTACTCTGGAGATTTGATAGAACTTCTCCCGAATTGAGGTTTCTCAGTACTTGTTTTGCTAGGGGAAGAGTACTTCTGTCGAAATGGCGGATTGTTTCAACGACCTTGCTCTTAGTGAGGTCCAGCCAATCAGCGAGTACTGTAGGTTCAACTTTTTCTCACTTAGACCAATCAATAACGTACTGCTCCAATGCAGACAGGGCTATCTTCTGGTCGGCCTTCAGATTTATTATTCTTGGCTCTCTATATTTAGGTCCTTTCATCAGGAGTAATTTCAGAACCTTATCACTCACCACATCAAGGTCACCAGTCACAATATGTTTGCATGGTGTATAGATAAAGTTCGACGATTCACAATCACAACTATAGCCTCATGACGTGTATAAGTTCCAGTCAAACTCGTTGACAGCATTGGAGTAATTGAATATTTTGGTGGTTATAGATTTAGTATACTTATATGAAATGCAAGGAGGTTCTGTGAACTTAGAATAGTTTGGTAGAGCGTTGCGTTCAGGATTCGAGGTAAATTAATGATGTCCAGTCCTTTATCTAAGGAGTTTCAAGAAAAGCCGACCTTGAGATGTTTCGATTATGTTCACTGGACGATACAACCGAAAATACGCTATATCTTGACATACTTTACTGATTTTTGGTGGTATTATATTTCCTGAAGACGCAGATTGTTGTATATCTGTGGATATTTGATTTAAAGCTCTCAGAGGTAACGCATACAGAACTGTACGTAAGCTATGTATACTATTGAGTGTGTTAGTTAAACCCACTAAGTAATTTAAAGTGATATGATCATGAATCATCGAACTATTAAACTTTCGCCAACCATGGCTGCGTTGTTTCCGTTGATGGGGTTTAATTAGTTGGGTAATGTTGGATATATTTGAACGGCGGTTTGTGGCATTGCCGAACCCACTGACATTATCATTTAAACCAAACGGAAACACTGACCCAAGTTCTAGCATCCAGAATAATTCCCGCTCTCGGATTTTTCTCTCAAATCCAAAGGGGGAATCCTTAGTAGATGGATAGACAACGTCTATGATCTGAATACTAAAGTTATCCCAGCCATGGTCGGGTCCAGAAAAATGTTTACCTATAAGCAATTGCTTTTTCCTAACGGATTTTCTGTGACCGTTCACCCTAAGATGGAGTCTTTGGGTGGTCTTGCCAACATACTTGCTTTGGATGGAGCCCCGCTTGATAGGTGTAATGTTATCCAAACTGTCATCTGCAGTACATGCCTTACTACAGAGTAAAATGCACTCATATTCATTTCCTGTCTTGTGTTGTAACTCCTCTGGTCACTTCTGAAATCAGCGATTTTCATTAGATGGACATCAGATGCACCTGAAGCAGTATAAAACGTAATATTAAATATAAATCATGATTTTTTTTTTACCATTTCGCCGTATCATACTAGAAAATGCAAATCATTTTCCTCGAATCTGTGAACACTGTTTTAATTCTTTGATTGATTTGACTACCTATGTTGATAAATTATATTGAAAACAAAGATTTCAAGAATGTTATTTACTAAAAAAAAATGGCATCACATTGGACTTCGAGGTTATGATGACCCTGAAACTCTAAAATAACCATTCCAATGGATTTATCATGCTAAAATTAGTGGAAAACAACACCTCACATGCTCATCTAGCTCATCTGATGCCAGAGATATTACAGTTTGACATTTTTCAAGATGGCGCACCACGGCCATCTTGGATTTAGAGGTCAGGATGATCCTGTGGGTTTGTAATGCCATAATTAGCGGAAAATGACACCTCATTCGTCCTTCTAGCTCATCTGGTGCCAAAGATATTATGTTTTATGTTTTCAAGATGGCTGACCACGGCCATCTTGGATTTAGAGGGCAGGATGATCCCGAAACTCTACAATAACCATTCCAGTGGATTTGTAATGCCAAAATTAGTGGAAAATGACACCTCATTCGTCCTTCTAGCTCATCTGGTGCCAAAGATATTATATTTTATGTTTTTCAAGATGGCGGACCACGGCCATCTTGGATTTAGAAGTCAGCATGATCCCGAAACTCTACAATAACCATTCCAGTGGATTTGTATTGCCAGAATTAGTGGAAAATGACACATCGGTCGTTTTTCTAGCTCATCTGGAGCCAGAGATATTGCATTTTATGTTTTTCAAGATGGCGGATAGCGGCCATTTTGAATATTGCGCTCTAGCGGAGTTAGCCGTCACTTTTCAGAGGTGCATAGGAGCTCAATTTCCTCTAAAATGGTCCCGGTTGTCAAATCTATCAAGAAAAAAGGTAGGAACAAAATGGTCACGGATTCCAACAAAATGACCCTACTATAGACTCTTGCCCATATCAATCGATTTCGGTTTGAAACTGCGCGCGAACTCGACACTTTCAGCTTTTACTGCATCATGTCTTCGCAGGATGGCGCTGGCCAACTCCAGCAAGTCTGGTACAAGGTTACAGTCTTCGAGTTCATTTGTTTTTGATAACACAAAGGTCAGGATAACGGCCCCACGCGACGTAGGAATTCACAATTCTAAATAAAACCAAAAGACAAAGATCCTACATATCTCGCAGATCTGAACGTTATTGGAACACTTTGTCTTGGAGATAACGGTATTATTTCGAGTGCTTCAGGCATCCATCATTGGTCACTTGCTTTTTGTGTTGTTCCTCTCAGGCTTAACCAGATGTTTGACCTTTTGACTACACAAAAATTGTCAAGGAATGTGAGTCCATCGAAGACAGTACCGATCTTCAATGGGATCTAACCTGTGTCTCTGGATTAAATTAAGAATACGAATCAGCGATACGGACTTGATATTTTTGGAACACTATGATGGCTTGCCGGCATCAATGAAAACTGTTGACCGCTTCTGTCTTGCAGGAAACTAGCCTATGTTTATGTATACTATGATTGTCTTTTTGAATTCTGGTGCTAATGCTGTTATATGGAATTTGGAATAGGTTTTTGGTTATGGACGCGGATATTCTTTGATGGACGACGGCTGAATTATGAATGACAGGCCAGACGCTTGCAATCTAAATGATGCTATCTGGTGTAACCATGTCTAAATGTTAAAGTTAACCTTATTCTACCAACGAGCGTTATTAAACAGATGCAAATTGATTGATCAATGATAGCACACCATGGGAAACATTTATAAAAGACTGTCTCGATTGATTTGTCAGTTTCACGACAAAAACGCATTTGCATTTATCTACCCCATTTCCGGAGTAACGAGAAAATATTCTTAATGGCATGGCATAGCTGACGAATTCACGGTGGCTCACATATCTCGTGCTCATCATGGATCAAGTTGAATTTGGCCGTATGGTCAACATGAGCAAGATCTGAACATTTGTGGATAAAACGCCACACAAAATGAAAAGATTAAAGAGCATTTGAGGGCTAGACCGGCTTTTGACATTCTTTTTCGACACAGTATTTTAATGCGAGAAGACTTTTCCACAGGCCCAAGTGTCTGGACAGTAGAATTTAAATTCAGTATAATTTAAATAATATAATTTAATTTTTTTTAAGTCATCCTATAATATTATAGGATGACTTAAAAAAAATTAAATTATTTAAATTATACTGAATTTAAATTCTACTGTCCAGACACTGGGGCCTGTGGACTTTTCCTATGTTTTGCAAATAATCCGACACATAAACATTGGATTTCCCTTTAGTGTAGCAACTACTGCACCGGCCTGAAGATCTTCCCCAAGCAACATGTTTTTGTGTACGACACGCAAATCACTGATGGTCTGAATTTTCGTTTTATAGCGTTGTGATTTTTTAGATATCTTTCTATACTATTAATATATACGAATCGCAAAAAATTCCATCGCACACTGTTCCAATCTACATAGCGACCTTCCTGGTGTTTCTAATGGCCGGCGGAGACGAAACTCTAACTGCTATATACTATTGTGTAATATATTTTGCCAATACGTGTTGTAAAAATAAAGATTGTTTGATCAATTTTTGATCGCTTCTGTCTTGCAGGAAACTAGCATTAGCTTAGCTAATTCAAGCATTCACAAGGGGATACCCAGAGTGATCATTACTCAAGTCAAAAACCATTAGCTTTGAAAAAGTTGGAAGTATCTCCAACGAAACGTCAGCTCCACAGCAATGAAGAAGTTGTTATCTATAGAATAGCCTTGTGTTATATACGCCGACTTCTAAATGCCTATCAAAGAAATGATTTTAGCACGTTCAATAGTTTGACCAGTGTCAAGTATTTGGTTATCCAGTGCCACTGAATCTGCATGTATTAATCAACTTATAGATATGGGAATCTTTTTTAAAATTTTGCGTTTTCGCAAGACAGCCGGTAAGAGTTCAAAACTGTCGGTTGTGAGGTATTGTGGCAACACAACCAGCATAAAGAATCAAACACACTTGACTGCCTCCATAATATAACCCGACATGGGGCGCTTCTGATTAGCATAGAGATGCATAGCGTTACACTTCGACCCTTTTTTTTTGTTGGGCATACAGTGACGTAGAAAAGGACATGAGATAGAAAGACGTGCCCCTCGGAATTGTGACTCTGACCGCCTCTGAATTCCAGCGAGTTTGACAACATAGTACTCGAACTTTATACATATAATAAACATAGCGCTAGAGAGACATAATGTATATCGAAATATCTGGCACATTTCGTAAACACCCGTGCTAGGCTTATATTTACTGATATATGGGGCTTGTTAGGGTCAGCAGATGACCCGTTAGGGTCAACCAGATACATTGGGCAAGGCTGTAAAGCTTGACCTGGTTTTCGTCTTAATTACTTTCTTAACCAGAAGTTAAAGTTCTTGCGGTAGAAGAAGCTCTATAGTTCATTCTTCATAGTGTCCTTGTTTTTTGTGTGTTTTATATATATTGGTACGGTCAACCGGTGAGTACTAACAACTTCGTTGTACTATCGCTCAGATGATCGGTCAGGATGGCTGATTAATATTTTATACTAATCGCCTTTGATTATCAGTACTGACACCACCAGTTTTCAACCGGAATTCTGTATATCTAGTGTTGAATAAAGTCATAATGCTGTTATGTAATGGAACAATGTTTTATTTCAAGAGGTACTTTGTATTGCATGGATATGACAATAAACCGCTCAATATTAATATGGTAAAGCTCTCGTAAGGGTCTCTGTTAATGTGGTAGTGTAATCTCAGTTGTTTTCTGTGTACTCTGAACGTTCAGCAATCATGGGGGAATAACTCTTACTGACATGTGTCACATTAACTCTGTGTGGCCTATCCCAGTCTACCTCAAGGTCACAAACCACTAAATATTCGCCTTACTTAATATGTAGTAAATTGGCCGAGCACATCTTGAGAAAACTACATCCCCTAATATTCGCCGCCACAAATGACCCACCACACCAGGTAGCCTGGCCTTTCCGCTCAAACACATGAAAAATTCAGCATACATTTCCCACCATTTCTTCGAGATGAGACCGCCAGAAATAGGGTCATCCAGCCCGACACCATTACAGCAGATTTCGGAGGTGCCAATCAAACTGTCCCAGATTTTTTTTCCGATTAAAATTTGAAAAGGTGGTTTTGATATATTTTAGAGCCAAATATTATAGAAACATTATAAAATATATCACAGACCATTTCTGGCCCAGTGAGGTATAATGGCCAATCAAGTCCTGATAATGATCTTGGACCCACTCACGTCAATGGAGGTTTGTGACCTACAAATAAGTAAATCTATTCAGATTCCAATAAACTTTGTGTGGCCGAACCAATAACAAACAATCATATACATATGCAAATATAAAGGTCTTGCTTCGAATAATCGCAAAGTTATCGAATGTCACATCAAAGTGATATTTACCTTAATATATGGACCCATGAGTAGTCAAACAATTATTCAAATATTTCACCCCAAAAGATTATTTAATAATTTATTTTCTGGATTTTTAATTTGTACATTTGCAAACGTTAACTACAGTCCCCCGAATTGTATCTGTACACGCATGAGATAACGATTATTAACACAAATTCGACCCCTCCCCCATTGTAGAGGGGAAATAAAAGCAAAATTTTACCGCTAATTTGTATCATATCTCCAGTTAGAATCCGATGAATGCCCTTTCATGCAGTTATTTGACAAACCGGACCAGTGCTACTTTGCAATGATTAAAGTTTGTGAATATATTGACCTAATTTAATGTGTGAGCTTACTGACCAGAACGATCGCTGATGTGGGGGGTGGAGTCAATAAACGGAATGCGCAAATAAACGTTTCCACAGCACAGAATATATCAACGAATGGCTTGAAAATAACTGTACTGACACAATAACTCAATTACTTTATAGAAGTCAGACAATATTAAAATTGGGCTGCAAACACAAAAATGCCAGCTCGGGCGCCCACAATAGACGAAAAATGTATACGTTTAGGCTTGATACCATTCTATCCGACCTGAACAAGTAAAAACTTGGCTGAAAATAGGCATTTATATCTGATTCTGTACCTCTCTGGAGGAGAAAGGCACTTAAAGATGTGACAATGAAGAAAGACCGATTTTGGTTTTTCTCCTACAAATAAGTAAATCTATTCAGATTCCAATAAACTTTGTGTGGCCGAATCAATAACAAACAATCATATACATATGCAAATATAAAGGTCTTGCTTCGAATAATCGCAAAGTTATCGATTGTCACATCAAAGTGACATTCCCCTTAATATATGGACCCATGAGTAGTCAAACACTTATTCAAATATTTCACCCCAAAAGATTATTTAATAATTTATTTTCTGGATTTTTAATTTGTACATTTACAAACGTTAACTACAGTCCCCCGAATTGTATCTGTACACGCATGAAATAACGATTATTAACACAAATTCGACCCCTCCCCCATTGTAGAGGGGAAATTAAAGCAAAATTTTACCGCTAATTTGTATCATGTCTCCAGTTAGAATCCGATGAATGCCCTTTTATGCAGTTATCTGACAAACCGGACCAGTGCTACTTTGCAATGATTAAAGTTTGTGAATATATTGACCTAAATTAATGTGTGAGCTTACTGACCAGAACGACCGCTGACGTTTTCACAGCACAGAATATATCAACGAATGGCTTGAAAATAACTGTACTGACACAAAAACTCAATTCCTTTATAGAAGTCAGACAATATTAAAATTGGGCTGCAAACACAAAAATGCCAGCTCGGGCGTCCGCAATAGACGAAAAACGTATACGTTTAGGCTTGATAATATTCTATCCGACCTGAACAAGTAAAAACTTGGCTGAAAATAGGCATTTATATCTGATTCTGTACCTCTCTGGAGGAAAACGGCACTTTAAGATTTCTCCTACAGGTCACAAACCACTAAATATTCGCCTTACTTAATATGTAGCAAATTGGCCGAGCACAGCTTGAGAAAACTGTATTCCCTAATATTCGCCGCCACAAATGACCCACCACACCAGGTAGCCTGGCCTTTCCGCTCAAACATATGAAAAATTCAGCATACATTTCCCACCATTTCTTGGAGATGAGACCGCCAGAAATAGGGTCATCCAGCCCGACACCATTACAGCAAATTTCGGAGGTGCCAATCAAACTGGCCCAGATTTTTTTTCCGATTAAAATTTGAAAAGGTGGTTTTGATATATTTTAGAGCCAAATATTATATAAACATTTCAAAATACGTCACAGACCATTTCTGGCCCAGTCAGGTATAATGGCCAATCAATGTTCGCCGGAAGTCAAGTCCTGATAATAATCTTGGACCCACTCACGTCAATGGAGGTTTGTGACCTCAAACGGAAATCATGTACTTCGTCTCCATGTGTATCTGTTACAATGTTACAGATGGATGTGTGATATATTCTTATGTATCCCCTTGCGAATGCTTGAATGTTTACTTGTGCGTCCCTCTGTGAGTGATATAAAACTTGCTGAATTCGCCCTGGATCTTGTGGAGATCAGTATACGACAGACCCGAACTTACGTATTTCTAATGTATGAAAATGACAGAATAAAATAATAAGCTATACCAGTAAAGGATTCTACTAGTGGTCGGTTCTTGTAATATAACATCGAGTAGTAAGTGAGATTTTCAAACCCTCCGGCTAACCCCTGGGTAAGAATAACTCCTGTTCTTCGTAGATATAAACGATGATTGCGGGACGACAACTGTAATGCTATTATACCACCGGGTAGTAAATGAGATTTTCAAACCCTCTGGCATCAAACCTCTGGATACGAATTACTTCTGTTCTCCGTAAGTATAACGATGATTACTGGATCAAAACTGTGTTGTTATTATACCACCGGGTAGTAAGTGAGATTTTCAAACCCTCGGCCATTAAACTCCGGGGTTCAAGTTCAAGTTTATTTATTGCAACCTTTGTATGTGGTACAACGGTCAAGGGGAGATAACTCCCAACATAAAAACACGGATAATTCAGACAGAGCATCATTGATGCCAACATTTATAAACAGAACTATACTAAATAATATAAAAATCACTGAGATGATGATATAGAAAAGAGGACTATATATATATACCTACTGTATTTTATATAAACATTCAAGTATTGTTGTTGGCAGAAGGTCTGGCAAGCTCCTTTGTTCTTTTAGTCATCATTTCGTGTACCAGTTTAGCTATTGGTAGGGCGGTTGATGGGGTGCAGTCAAATATGGTTTTTAGTTTTGTTGTGTCATTGTAGGAGTTAAACTGTGGGTGTCCAGTTCGCATAAATTTGAGTATTTTGTCTCGGGTTTGGGTCAGCTTTGGACATGTACAAATGAAGAATTGTAAGCATATCTCCTGTTCTCCGTAGGTGTAAACGATGAATAATGGATCGTCCCTGGTCGGCGGTAGCTCTGTATATAGAATACCCTGCTTAGCTCGACTCTAAATAACTTTATTGTTTATTTTATTTGCCGGGTTCGTATATTGTCCCTGCGCTTTATAATGCGGTGTATAGATCTCCGAGCTATCTAATGATATTTAAAGGTCAACCCAAACGATCTGAGGTCAAAAAAAAAATAGTCCTTTCGATTCTGAAAATAATGATATTTTTTTCATAATTTTGTGCAGTCTGGTTGGCGAGATATTGCCGTTTGAAAGGTGAAAATCGCTCTCCTGTCAATTCCAGCTGTGACGTCACGGAGGGACAGCCGTCTTGTATTCTCTATTCTCTTGTAAGCCGTATACCACAGTCATAAGTAGCTGCTGATTTCTGGAGATTTTCGGAGTATCGGGGCATCATTTGTTAAATATGCCGCGACGTTGTGCAGTTTGTGCAGTTTGTTGTTTGCAGTTTGTGCAGTTTACTACAGATGACGGTGTTAGTATTCATTTGTGGCCTAAAGACGAGAAAATCGCTGCAAATTGGACGAAATTTGTACGCAACACGAGGGTGTTGAAAGAGGGCCCGAGCCAGTACTCGTATAATTTGCTCGGCACATTTTGACAGAAAGACATCATTCGAGGACCTCTACAGCGTAGCGGTTGAATTCGGGTACAAACCAAAACTAAAGAGAACAGCTATTCCAACTATCAAACCTAAGAACAATCAGAATGTGACGGCAAAGAAATCGGACAAGGAGAATCTATCACGGACATCGGTTGAACGAACCTAGCCTGCAAGTGAGGCCTCGGGCAGAGAAACGGCTGTACATGCCCTGCTCGCTCTCGCGTCCCCGATGAACGCCCAGAATGCTATCCATGATGTGGCATTTGTTGCTTGAGCACCTACAAGTTAGACTGTCTCTATTTCATATATACTATTTAATAATAATAAAATGATCTTTCATAAATATATATACGTTTGATAAGTAAATAAATAAAAAAATAAAAAGTCGTACAGTGATCGGTCAAACCGGTCGCCTTTTAATGTTTTTTTTTTCTGAACACCAATTGGAGTGAGTGGCTGTAGATACAGAAGTGATAATAATACTTTCATAATCCCTTGAAATTTGAGATTGTGGGAATATCATTCGATTTCAATTTAATTAACGTAATTTGTCGAAAATTGAGCAAATGTGAATGCCGATCCATCACGTCGGTTCGTCACCCACTCGCCAGGCTTACTTTTCGAACATGAATGTCCAAAGTTTTTTATCAAACTATATAATTCTGAAATTGGTATTTCATGGGGATTATGGGAAAGCAAACAAAATTCAAATCGGACGTATATCAGTAGAGCTATCAACAGTTTTATCTCCGAATTCCGGAGTTTATCCCTTCGAAAAGGCCGCCTCGGTCAGTAACAACAACAACAACAACACAGACGTTCTTTACATCACAGAATCGTTCTACATTCAATACAGTTTGAAATATATGGACATTTGGTCTTATAGATGACGATAATAAGGTTTCCAGTCAAGTTGCATACCAATCTGTATTCAACAAACGACCTCTCCGAATCCTGTCGTCGTCGAGTTCCACGTTGTCAGAATGGTTGTCACTGTCAGAATCGGAGCCGTACGGCTCAAATTGATAGGGCTGAATTCCGCCGTTGGTCTTCAAACAACTGTTAATTTGCGCGTCATCATCCTCCTCTATGTCTATTTCATCTTCTTGGCGAAAAATATTTCCATCTAAGGAGCTGATATGGCTCGAATCGACATCTGAATCGGAGCTCTGACTGCACTCGCTTTCCATGTTATCCGCTGTTTTTTCTCAGGCAATTGCCCTGCGTGACGTCATCAACCCAGCTGTGAAAGTGTGAAAAAGCCCACTTTGCCCCCATATTATGTGTGTTTCTGATCAGACATAAACATTCTGGCCTAAAGCTACTGAATGCAGTGTCCAGTGTTCATTAATCGCTTCAGTGGGTCGTCCCGTGATGATGGGGTGCTCAAAGAATTTTCTCAGCATGTGGTAAATCGGCTCGTGGCCAAAACAGACAGAAGCCTAATTTCATACATCTGACGACGGTGTTTGTGTCACTTGACTGAGCGTTGATATCAACATAAAATTTGGTTAGCTTTGTCTGCTCGAAGCACAACTTTTTGTGCGGAATTTAGGGACTTTTTTCTTATCTTAACATTACTGTTTTCTGTCCTGTACACATAAGATGGCGTTGAATGTTCTAGCATGTCCTCTCCTTAACTTAGGCCAACAGAAAAAATATTATTGTCAACTACGATGGACAATCAATTTGTACCTCTCCTCTCAAACCAGTGTTTTCGAATTTGACTCGTGGAGAACTTCAATAACAATGTTTTATCAATCATGGGCGATAACAAATTTCTGGCCTGTACTCGATAGCCTTTCCCTTAGTTCAAATGAATCTTTGATGACACAAAGACATTTTTCTGCCTGTACTGACGAGTCTTTCAGTAGCAAAAGGAGTTTGGCCATCAACAAGGTACAATTTACCCATAATCTACTCCACCCAGGTCCATGAAAATTCCATTGTCTGTTATATATATTAAGAAATAGTTACATAGATTTTATCCAAATCCGACCATAGTAGGGTTCACCACATGCGGTCATGGCTTATAATTACAGCACCGTTGCAGGCTCTATATATTCTAGTTATTAGCAAATTTCAGCAGGATATATGTACCTATTTAGGTTAATAACATCGCACTACCTTCTCATACTGCATATGTATAGATGCTTAGTCGGGAAAAGACAAGGAAATTCAACAGATAACACTTACTCATCTCACGGGTAATGCCATCTCGGAGAGAGAAAATCCAATTCGAAAGCTTATCGGATTACCATGACAATACGCATGCGTCAGATCAAAGGG
Source organism: Hanleya hanleyi (assembly GCA_036873755.1). NCBI lineage: Eukaryota > Metazoa > Mollusca > Polyplacophora > Lepidopleurida > Hanleyidae > Hanleya > Hanleya hanleyi. The sequence continues at coordinate 87,883 of JAVTVY010041916.1, read as the reverse complement.
GAAAGCTATGGTCGTTAAATTCTCTCACGGGGGTTAGACTTCCCTTATCGAAAAATGGGTATAAAGTCAATTTTCATTCCAGAAAGAGTAGATTGAAATAGCAACGCATTTGAATACGGCAAGGCGTTTCAGTATTTAATCGGTTATTCCACATATGTAGAAAACTTTTGCACATCTGTCAAAAAAATTTCAACATATGTCGAATAGTTAATTATTATCACATGTGTGTAAAACTTGTCAACATATGTCTAAAACTTCATCACATGTGTCTAAAAAAGTATTTACGTATATGTCTAAGTCTTTTCAACATATGTCTAAAAGTGCGGATTTATTTCACATATGTGTAAAAGTTTTATACATATGTTGAAAATCTTTTGACATATGTGCAAATTTTCAACATATGTGGAATAGTTAATTTATTTAGCATACGTCTGAAACTTTTACACATGTTCAAAACTTTTACGCAATGTCTAAACGTTTTAGACATGTCAAAAAAGTTTTTTACACATCTATCTAAAACTTTTTCACATATGTGTAAAACTTTTAGACATATGTATAAAACTTTTCAGCATAAGTGAAATAGTTAATTTATTTCACATATGGGCAAAACTTTTCCACATACATGTATCTCACCGACTGCTCCCTGGTGTCGTTTTGACGCCTTTTCACAAAAGAACAAACTGTCCACAGTGATAACATGGTATTCAGTAAGGTTGACCTTGAGATGGCTAATTTTAAGAGACTGAACGCGTGGGTTTGTCTATCTTTGACCTAGCTGATTACTCATACACTACCGTATTTCGATCCTGTATGTGAGATCATTCCTTTGTTAATCCAGGGTTTGTTCCCACCCTTCCCCCGCTCTCTTTCATTTCAAGTTTGCATGGAACCACCGTACTCTGTACCAAATATAACTACCGCAGTTTGTACGATCTGCGTACAGGACGAGAGGTGCATTTAGGGACGATGGCCGTGTATGGACCTTGAATCTACAATAATATAATAATAATATTATTATTATTATTATTATAAGCTTCCGTGTCCTCAGTGTAGTTCCAAATTTCTCACATTTTTGGAGAGACAAAAAAACAAACCCCGAAGGGACAGTGCCATTTTGAAACGGTCGTTAGATAACAAACATTCACGATAGATTATACCACAGCAGTCCATTTCCTTTCCATCAACTCTCCTGGCGTTTGCACTTATGTGAAAAACACTTTATTTGACATATGTTGAAAAGTTTTGCACATATGTATAAAAAATTTCAACATATGTATACAAATTTTAAATATTTGTGAAATAGTTAATTTATTTTACATATGTGTAAACTTTTCCATATATGTCTCAAACTTTTCAACATATGTGTAAAAACTTTCAACATATGTGTAAAAACTTTCAACATATGTCTAAAAACTGTTTTTTTACACATATGTATAATTCTTTTGTACATATGTGTAAAAAATTTCAACATATGTGAAATAACCGATTAAATACCGAAACGGTTTGCCACAACAGACATGTATCAAACCTTGGCGATCGCTACGTTGATTATCTACTTATCAATGTGTAGCCGAATTTATGTCCACTAACAAAAAATGTGACAATGCTTTAGACTCAGTCTTTGTGATACATGATTTTTAAAGCAATAGCAGGAATTGCCTGACTCCTTGAAGTAAAAGCAAACATAAGCCAAGGGACAGAGGTCAGGGTCTTAACTGTACCCTGATGCATGGATATAACGATATACGGAAATTTCAATTATTGGCCGGCAGGGGTCTACATACAGAAAGGATATGCGACGTTTACAGAGAAATGTGTGTGAAGTTTAATAACTTTTTTTAATCCATCTTATTTTTCTTTCAGTTTACAGTGTGGACTGTCAGCATCAAATATTGCCAATTGTATATGATAGATCAAAATGTTCTGCTTGGCTCAATTTCTTTGCACACTTACCGCCGAACGGTAATATGATCGGTACAAAGAAAAAGGCCGACCGATGCTAAAAATTTACCGAAACATATACAAATATTGTAAAGAAATATTATTAGGAGAAATGCCCTGTATTACGAGAGGTTTAGTACCAACTGTTGAACAGTACCGGTAGCGATCTTTCTAAAACCATGGAGTTTGTCATTTATTACCCATCAAGCCTTTTTATCTGGGAGTAGTTGAGTCTGGGAGCTTTTGAACTGTAGCTTTTGAACTTTGGAGGTGGGAGTTGGGGGAACTGGAGCTTGAAACGTCGAAGGGGGAGCTTGGGGGAACTGGAGCTTGGAACTACAGAGCTGGAACTTGGAACTTGGGAACTTGGAACAGGGAACTTGGGAAACTTGAAACTTGAACAAGGGTGTCCCGAAAATGTAACACCAGTAATTAGTTTGAACGAATTCGACACAGTAGGCCTACAAGCCAGGAACAAAATGGTTTGTAAGCGATAGTATTGCGCAGTCAACTCTCGCATGTTATGTTGATGATGACACGAAAGTTGTTCATAATAAAAATCAAGTAGATTCGATGCATCATGACTTTTGATTCCGTGCCACGTGTATTTTTTTACTTAAACGCAAATGGAGATGTTGTCGTTTACGGGATCCTGCTCCAAATGACCTGAAATCTGCCTCCGCCGTCGATCTCAGTGTGTCGGGAAACTTCAGTTTGAAGACCACAATTATCCAGCAGGGCCGTAGCCAGGATTCACGGAGGGTAGTTCGCCTTCACTCCAAAAGGGTACATCAGGGGGTTCGCTTTATGGAAAAAGGGGCAAATAGGAGGTTCGCTTCAGTTTGAAAAGGGCATTTATGAGAAAAATATATAATATTTCCGAAAGGGGGGTTTTCCCGAACCCCCTGTACAGACCTCTTGGTCTTTGATATATGTTGGCATTTGTGGGAAGTTGATGCTGGGTCGACATCGGGCCCTACAGACTAGTCGTTTGTGTTAAATGCCGCCATTTGCATCTGACGACGATACAGCTCACCAATCTCCAATGTACGAGTTGTCACAGCGAAACAGCTCACCAATTACCAGCATACGAGTTGTCAGAGCATTTTCGTCATAGCTCTCTAGTAGATTTGTATCTAATACCGCTTATGCCGGTGCTAGGGGCCGTGTGGTCATATCATCCAAGTTGCCACATGCACAGGTACAATAAAAGCGTACCTGAGATAGAACACATATCACGAATCGTTAGATTCTTGGTATGTGCTTTATAATAGGTTAACCGGAAGACTATACTGTGAAGTCTTGTGGCTCTGTCAGTATGTCGGCACCTCTTCCCACTTCCATTATATGTGTTGTAATTGGGACCGAAATGGCCGCCCCCTAATTATTTTCCTTTCTGTTTGAGCTAGGGGGCTGAAACTTACCACGCTATACCCTTGAGTCAAGATCTGACAGCAGAGGTACAAAATCCAAGATGGCCGCTTTGATGACGTCATAGTGACGTCATTTTCAAAAACGGCATTTTTGGATCGATTTTTCGATCGGATTTTCCGAATTTTTTATTTATGCAATTTTTCCGCAAAAACCGCATGATAAATTATTAAATATTAATGTAATGTGAGATAAAATAGTTTTTGCCGACTTTTCATCGCAGAAAATCAGATATTTCAAGGAAATATGACAAAAACATCACTTTTCTGGTACCCCACGTGGCCACCATCTTGAATTAACCCATGATCCTCTGCTTGAGGGGTTATGTAAATAAGCTAAATATACCCCAATAAGATTCAGCTTTCCATTTTTTATCGTTCCGGAGATAGCGCAAAGAGTTTGGTAAGGGGAGGGGGTGGGGGGGGGGGGGTGAGGTGCTCAGGCCAGCTAGGGTTAATGTATGAACATGTTTTTGGTGCGTTGTGTTCATTACTTCTGAATTGCTGGGTTGTTGGCTTGTTTTTGTCGAAATACTTAGAATTTTGTTTCATTGTCGCTATATAGCTGAAATATTGCTCAACGCGACGTTGAACCTTAATTCGCGCGCTCTCTCATGTTGTGGACAAAATGCCATATAAAGAAACTATATTCAAAGTATATTATTTTTCACTACAGACCAGAAGAGAATTTAAGAGCTAGGCCGGTGTTTGACGCTCTTCTTCTACATGCATACAGTATATTGCGAGAAGAATGTTATTTCGTGGGGAGGTAAACGCTCTCCGCTGTTTCTACAGTGTAGCAAATACTGATGTGGTCTAAACTTTTGTCCCATATGCAACAGATGTTTGCACACGACACACAAGATACCGATGATAAGAATTATGGTTCTATAGCTTTCAGACATTAAACAGATGTGAGACTTTTTTCTAAACTATCGATACATATGAACTACACAAAACTTCCATCGAAGATTGTACTGAACTCCAAAGCGACCTAACTGGTGTCTTTAAATTAAAGTCTACTGTCTAATTCATTTTATCAATGAACGTTTAAATACAAATACATCTTATTGTTCAATCTTACCTAATTCAATTGGTCCACCAGTGGCACGTGTTTGGGTATCCACCTGTCGTCTGATCTGTACTTTAGGCGACTTGGAAATGCAATTGTGTGTAAATCTTTTTAACAATTTTGGAATAACCTCGTGTATCGTTCGACGATATAGAATCTAAGCATCAATTTGGCTTGCAGCCCCATAAAACAGAAGAAGAGAGGTAAGTAGGATTAGATAAATGACCAAAGCCGAACCCACCTGCTATTCCAGCTAACTGACCGAAATTTAATATACTGAGCGGCGAACCCTGGCTGACACATATTCGCGAGTTAATACCATTTAAACTCAGCTGTCTATTCCCCGCATGGCTCTAGATAGAACGTGAAATTTTGTTTGAACAATGTATTAACCAGGAAGTCACAAGTCGGGGCTTAGTTGTGCATTGCTTAACAGATATACCTCTAACTGGTGCGCTGTGAACTTCTGGCTGTGACAAAGAGATTAAAGGTTTAAAAGTTTACAAGTGGCACGTTGTTATTACTACGTATCATCAAGATCTCGACTCAAAACTTTACCAACACTCGAACTGGCGTGGTCCGTTTTGACCTAGTTCATGTTAGCACCGAACTTTGACCAGGGTAGAGATGATAAAACGTGACAAGTAATTAAGCTGACTCGAATATGACCAACACCAGAAACTAGCGATTATATTTATGAAAGGATTTGGAAAAATTGACCAGACTGACCATCAATCTAGCGTTAACAATACTACGATATTTTGTATACAATACAACGATATCTAGCAGAGGTAAGTGCTGTGTCTATCCGTATTGTGCTTCCTGTATCTGTATCTTCATGCGAACTTTTGTAATAATGTACCAGTGGTGACATCCCTTTCGTTTCGTTTCGTTTTACTGAAGAGACATTTTTTGGCTTAGCCGAATATAAGCACCAATGTAGACAAATGTCGTTTGATGCCTCCACTGTGTAGACAGATTCAGACGGCGTGGCATCCACAGTTGCATGGCCTGTGGGATATTAAATGGTCGATGTCTACGTATAAATATGGCTCATTTAAAGTTGTTCTCTATAATGTCAAGCCGAGATACAGTTTCTAATTATCTACCATACCCTGTCCTCTATACAAGCGCCTGGTCCATCATTCATAATTCAGCCGTCGTCCATTCGAGAATATCCGCGTCCATATTCCAAAGACCTATTCCATATTCCATATAACAGTATTAGCATCAAATTCAAAAGACAATCATAGTATACATAAACATAGGCATGTTTCCTGCAAGAGAGAAGCGGTCAACAGTTTTCAATCATGCCGGCAAGACCCCATGATGTTCCAAAAATATCAAATCCAATAAAAGAGAAGTTGGGAATAGAACCGCTCAACACGGTCGTTTCAAAACATTCTCGAAAAGAATGAAAGCTTACCTTTCCAAACGCCATCCTTTTATTACTTCCCAAGTGGACCAAACTTTGGAATATATACGCTTTGAATATCTAAATCTTATCTTGAGGAGAGAAATTTATTCTTCGCGCCAAACAACGGCTTTTCAAACTTTTAGCCAGCTCTGCGGCCAAAAACACTTCCGTCGGAATTTTAAAGACCGGGCTATACAATCTTATCAGCGACGATTGGTCGAAATTATCCACAAAAGTCATCTCCCGCCCACTGGCTTATTTGCCCCTGACATACAACCGCCGCTCTCCGCATTCTCCGCGACCCGGTCGTTTTGCAACTCCAGTCACCCAGGACGGGAGAGTCGACCAATGAAATTCCAGACTGGTCATAGTGCTAAAAATAGCGAGCAAAACAGCTGAACACGAGACGCCAAACAGCGGGAAATGAACACGAACAGCGATTGAAACTTTCACGAGGACCCAGGAAGAAAACATATTTTCGACGATAATTTCAGACCATAATGTCTCTATTTTGGGGCAAGCTGGGACCGGAAAGACACTTTTATTGAAGAAGCCTGTAACCAAGTTAAAAGCCCCGGAGAAACAAGTTGGTTGTTGCTACACAACTGGTCTTGCTTTTAGGGATAATTTCGACCAATCGTCACTGATAATATTGTATAACCCGGTCCTTAAAATTCTGACGGAATTGTTTTTGGCCGGAGAGTTGGCTAAAAGTTTGAAAAGTCGTTTTTGGCGCGAAGAATAAATTTCTCTAAATTTCTAAAGTTGCAAGGTATGGTAAGGTATCAAATCGAATTTTACGTGAATCTGTATTTATACCACTTTAACCTCCAGTATTGTTTGGTCATGAATTGTTGGAATTTTGAATGAAAATGCCTCTAACATTCTCCAGAGTATCTTACATTCTTGCACATAAACAGAAGGGAGACGCGCACGTTACTATGTCATTCCGGTATTTCAACAAAATTCACTCGGTGGTTCTCAATACATTATAAAAATAAAAATACGATAGACAATACTGCATATAATTTTTACTTTGGACAGTTCGGTCACTCATAGGGCTCAGCGTAACAGAAGTCCTGGCCTTTGGAGTCTTTTTTTTTCGTTTCGGGGATAGCACAGAAGGTTTGGGGGGCATAATGCCCCACCCCCCCACCATTTAATCATTTAACAAAATAGTCAAGTTGCCGTATATAACATTCATATCGACTTGAGACAAAACAACCCCAACGGTGGGCAGGGTAGCATCATATTTAGATTAGGTCTTAACTAAATACCTTCAGAGACAGGTAAGTTGTCATTTCATAACATATATATTTCACACAGAACAAGGAAACCTGTGAACTAATAACCCCAGATAACAGAATATGAACAAAATGTTTAGTTGAGGTACATTATTCCATCTGACTGACATATTAGCGTGCAATAGGTATCCAAGATGGAAAAAGTCATCGATCCGCAATGCTAGAGCTAAATGGTTGCCGTGGTCGCCCGGAACCGACCCCACAGAACACAGCGGATATTTGAAGGGATAGCCTATACTGGTGAATCTACATCCGAAAGACACTTCTCCACTTCTTTTTTTGAAAGTCTCGAGAAAATTTTAAAGTTATTTAAATTGTGATACATTATTAATATTAAGGACTACTGGGCGAGTGAATGAGTGAATGGGAAAATATGGTTTAAGGTTAGTGTATCAGGTCGAAGCTTCAAAATATCGATTTTTATTTTTTGTCTTATTCCAGAGTCACAGTCAAACCTACAGGTTAGGGGAATAAGAATTATGAAAATTAGTGCATTGTAGTAAAAAACATAACTTTTTAAAAGTTATTCGTGGTGTAGTAGGTAAGGCTCAATCAGGCGAACTTCGCGCACCAGGGGACACAGCTGGGTATAAGGATTACTCAAGCTCAGGGCGAAGACTGTGTATTGTGGTCCACGGTCAAAGAAGTGTTTTACTAATTGACTCACCCAGCATAACATCCTCGAATGTGTAAATAAAGTTTGAACAGGACGTTTACGGCACAATTATCTTGATAAACAACGTAGGCCTAAAACTTACTTTGCCCGTCAAATAATTATAATAAAGCCGGAACATCATAAACAATTTTATATTTAGATAAACACAGCGAAATCCTACATTTTGTCGGTATAATATGTCGTATCTTTTACCTTGTTGTTGTTCACGCTACACGTGAATTAGTGGACTATGTTTTTTTGTAAAAAAAAATATGTCTCCTTGCTTTTCAACTAAGACTTCATATAACAGCGTATTTGATTGGCTATAAAACAAGTATGTTCATCTAGCCTGTATAATATTCCACCCTATGAGACTGGCTGTTTTATCGATCGTTTGACGCGAGTACCGGTACTGCAATTTGGCCTAACGGCATGTTCAGCTTACCGTGAGTTCACGCTATTTTATGATAAACTTCGACAGTTCTTAGGCAATTAAAAAAATCATGGCAGGCTACTCAGCACGTTTGATTACGCTCGATCGGTGTCTTCTCCTTTCTTGTCGTGAAGTGTTTGACATCTACTCAAGCGGTCACAGCATTGTCTCAGTGGTGGTTCTCATCCAGCTGCGAACAGGGGATTAGCGTGGCTCACAGTGCCGATTGGTTTTTGGCCGTTTTCTCCGCTTAGTTTTTGGACATAGAGTGTTTTTCCCGTTCTAATTTCTCCCTTGTTATTTGATGTAGAAACATGAACTTTGGACACAATATTCCAATCACGTAGGTCTTCAATGGGTTTCCTCAAAGTTCAGCCCTGTTCATGAATTAGTTATGATTTAGTGAAGAGGGGTCGAGTTTTTGTAGATTTTTTCAATCTTTCAATTTTGCACTACGATAAAATAACTTCTAGGCCCTTACAAAAAAAACTGAGGCAGCCCATTTTTATTCAAATGGTAAAGTTCATTATTCCAAAAATGCAAGTTTGTTTGACGAAAACTGAGAGAGTCATTAGCTCGTGATTTTGAGAACTATACTTTTCTAAATGACATCATTTGTCTTTAAATAAATCGATTCTTGTAATAAATTTGCGAAAGTTATTTCTTTATATAAATTCTTTGAATCAAGGGCTTTCAGAAAATGTATAGTTTGTATGGATACAAGAAAAACACTGCCACGTAATTAAGCAATATTGTGATACGTACATGTACGCAACAGGGACCCGATACAGTAACCTTAACGTCGCTTTCAATTATATTTCAGGCATATCACGACGTTTAGATCCTATTCTTTTTCACACCAGGGAAACCCCACGGGTAGGGCCCGATTCCTTTTTACACACGGGAACCGCACGGGTCGCCTCTTCGACATGTTCGACAAGCTGTCTGAGGGACCGATGCCTATTCCTACCATGGCCTGAAGCGTGCACAATGATATCTCCGGTCAACGCCGGGAGCCACACGGGGCTACGGACTACGGGTTGTCAATATGTAGATTTTATGATCAGATTATCATATACGCTACAAAAAGGAAACTAATGCGAAGTCAAGTATTGATTGTTCACAAGCCTCAAAGCAGACGACTAATTAAATGGACAGACTCAAATATAAAAAAATTTATAGATAATGTTATAGATAATTCACCATCATATGGTACCTTACAGGCCAACATGTCGAGGATGGAATACAGAGTGATGAGGCCAGAAGACGAGGACGAAGTGAGAGAGCTGTTTTATGCATTCTGGAGAAGAGAACCTTTGACAACTGCATTGAACGTAGAAGTACCCAGGGAGTGTAAACGTTACGTGGACTACGCCCTTGAGGAAGGTCTGCATAACGGATTATCTATGGTGGCTGTAGATAAATCGACCAACACAATTGCTTGCTTTGTTGTTTGCGTTCTGTCTACTGCTGACAATGATAAAAACTGGACGTATCCGCCTGACGACGAGGATTGTCAGAAAATGACGAAGGTGTGGAAGATATTTAGCAAATTATACGAGGATCTGGATTTGTTCAAACTCTATGGTGTGGACAAGATTGTAAAAGTTAGAGGAGGTGGAGCAGGCGAAATTTATTTCAATACCGACCTTGCAGCCGAATTATTACAACAATTGTGCAACTTGGCAACTCAACGTGATTTTAAACTCATAATGATTGAGACGGCTAGCGAATTCTCTCGCCAAATCTGTGAGAAAGTAGGTGCAAGTGTGGTCCGAGAGGTGAAATACCAAGAGTACATAGCCGACGGGACACTCAATATGCCACCAGACAGCCCACATAAAATGGCAACTCTCTTCGTGAAGCGACTTTAGACGTTGAATTGTAGCAGAGGCATATCAAAGCCGGACGAACATCACATGGCGTATCCATTCATCATTGTGTAGCGGATATTATTTTGATCACCATTAACAATGTGAGAATGCTATAGGAATAAGCCTTTGTGTTGCATTATATCACCGACTGAGCAACACTGAATTATTCGCATGAATTGTTTTAGCAAACATTATCCAAGAGACACATATCAAGCCCTTGACTGAAGACATCATGAGGCGAATTCTTTGTGGAAAATGGACATCAGCATGATTTAGGATCTAATGGTTATACGGAAAATGTTGTACTAGTCCAGTCAGTATGTGAAATAATTGTGCCTTTTTTCATAAAAGCTTAAAGTTTGGCATAGAGGTACATCACGGCCTGGGGAGCATTTCTGGATATGGAGCCACCACGAACTTTTCCTATGTAGGTCACAGCGGCCATTTATCAAAATGTCCGCCAGAAGCCCATATTATCATCGAGAATCCTGCGCTGGTTTATCTGTTTGGCAATGTTTTTGTTGGTCATTTGTCAGAGTATTGATAGAAAATCCCATATAAATGGTAGACAAGTCATATGGCCACGACGGCCTTTTCGGATTTCAAGATGGCCGCCATCTGAACCCGATTTCAGTCAATAATTCATTAACCGCACAATATATATATATACATCATTCCTGTTGATACACTGTTATTTTTTAGGCAAAGCACGACGGCTATTTCACAATAGCTATGATGTATTACTGGTCACCTTGGATTTCCAAGATGGCCGCCATCTGAGTCTTATTTTAGTTCATTACTATATTTCTATTTCAATGACCTCCCGGGAGGGCATTATCGATCATCTCGGGTTGCGAATTGGCGACGTACTACAGGAGCACATTTTTTCAAAATCTTACTAGCCAACGAAGTAATAATCTTGATTTGGAAATAAAGTTTTCCATAAACTCATCTTAACATACACTACCCGATTGTACCAGATTATGCTCATAAAATCGACATTTCCGATCCACACAAGTACAAAATTATAATTACGTTCTTATCAGAGATAGGCTTCTATGCCTTCAGTATTATTACTATACATGATAATAGATAATATTGTGAATACATATTCTAACCTTCTGTGTTATGCGTGTCGTGTGCAAATACATGTTGTAAATAGGGTAAACTTTCACATAGCAACGGGTTTTGCAAGAATACAAAATACTGCCTCGTGAAACAGCTCATCACGGTTGAGAGAGAGTGCGTTTACCTTCCCCCCCCCGCAAAAACACAATAACATTCTTTCCGTGATACACTGAATGAGTGCAAAGGCACTCGATATCTGAACCATTCCATTTCCAGCCCTAAACTGCCCGCTAGTCTGGATGAGAAAAAATAGATAATATAACTTAGTTCTGCTTAGCCCTTCGCCCACAAATGCAGACAGACGGAGCCTGCTCGTGTTGGAAATGTCACTGTCCCGGTACCATATCCATGGCAAGCACGTGACATGTAGGTCAACTTCTATACACGCTGGGGAACACCACCTCCAGCTCATTAAAGTCTGGCCATTTTAATTAGTCGCCTACTTTGGAGCTTGCCAAAAATCAGTAGTTAACCCTGCAACAATTTTCTTTTTTGCAGCGTGTAGAACAAACTGAACTCTACAAAATGACTACCATTTCTCCATGATATCGATAATATATCACGCTTGAAATGACTTTATCATTCACTCCATATAAAACTCCAGTACAGTTGTTTATGCACCGGGCCTCAATTACATAGGGAGACGTCATAATGTATTCATGCTCATTGGCACAAAGGTCATTAATGCCGAATACAGTAATAACAAGCGGTCCGTGAGAGTGTCGCATATATTCCATGGCCAGTGAAATTGTCGAATGATAAACCGCACACACACCTATGACCATACAAGGCATTGTTGACCTTTGTGCTAGACAGCACGAATACATTATGACGTCTCCCTATGTAATTGGGTCCCGGTACATGAAACCACTGTACTGGAGTTTTATATGGAGAGAATTAAAAAGTTATTTCAAACGCGATATATTATCGATATCACGGGGAAATGGCAGTCGTTTTGTAGAGATCTGTTTGTTCTAAACAATGCGAAAAAGAAAATTTATGCAGAGTTAACTGCTGATTATTAACAAGCTCCAAAGTAGACGACTAATTAAATAGACAGACTATAGTTCTCATATTTCTGTGGTTAATCTTGGGCAAGAAATATGTATCAAAAAAATCAATAAAATATTTTATTTCTCTGCACTGAAAGAATCAGTGGTTTTGCACGATATATTTTTATGGCAAGCCAGGCAACACTGCTTGTATTTGCGGCGGGGGTAAAATGTACCAGCCGCGCTCAGAGAGAATCAGTTTTGCGCATTTGTTGATTATTTCTACATTTAAATCTATCTCCTGGTTAGAATTGGATTCAAAACCTTGGTATCGGCATTTGTTGTGTAATAATTTACCGCTGGGACGTCTTTCATACCTCGTCAAAACCACCTCGATTGCTGCGCAATCTCGGGGTTTTGACTGCGCAATCTCGGGGTTTTGACTCGGGATGAAAGACGTCCCAGCGGTAAATTATTACACAACAAATACCTCTATGTCGGTTGTGAACCCTTAAATATACACCCGCCCCTCTCGTTACAAGATTACAAGTGAGTGAGTGAGTAGGATTTAACGTCGTTTTCAACATTACAAGATTGCAATCTGCATATAGCAGTTCATATGTACCGTCTTGATGGTACGGTTATATACCTGTCCACATCATGTGAATATATCTTAGAATCTGGAAAATAGAAACGCATGGCCTGATAGAACTAACTGTATTACAGAAAACACAAACTACACTTTTCATTTGAACTTCCATCCCTGAAATAAAAGGGACACAAATTATATACGATGGAATGATCGAATGCTAATGTGAACTCACATCATCTGACATAACAGAAACCAGAGGGCATACAATGGGATGGTCGATGTTTCGAAGCGTATATCCGTATAGTTTACCTAACACAATGATGCAACGACGTTACGGTAGTCCAAAGCCAGGAAGCTATATGTTTTACGATTTTGAATTATCGTCACTGATGAGGTCCTCACAGCGGAGAAAACATGTAATGATGCTGACAAGACAACACGATTTCATGTGATTCAAACACAATGGAAATTTGCAAAGCACACAAGGTGCTTAAACGACCCCTTGAGCTCCGGATTAGTTTCAGTACGAAACGTAATGCAAGTGACTTGCCTGCTGTAGCATTTTAAAAGATGAATGGTATTAATAACCAAACTCAAGAAACCTTGGGTGAAGATGGTAACCTATAAGAACTTTACTAGTTTCTGTATTAGTGGTTTGCGACGTGATTGAATTCGTCACATAAGCACACTATCTTGTACCGACCCACATTTCACAGTTTACTTCACTACTATTAAATCAGTATATACATTTCATTTAGATATAGATGTACAGACATAGATATAAAATCTCTATACAGGATATTACGTATATTTAATAGGCTTTTAGACATATTTCGCTCAAAACATATACCTCGACCCTGATGAGAAATTGCATAGACATAAGCTGGGATATGCGAAACATGTTTTTTTGAGCAATGGTCTCTCGAGAGTAATTTTCAATTTGAAGAGCGTATGTTTTTATGCGATGAACGTAGCTAACAAAAGTTGAAAGGGGAAAATATTAAAAGGTCAGATTAATGCAATGATTTTGTGACGCTATACACCATTCAACGATCTCCAAATTGAAACCACTAAGTTGAAACCACTTGCTGGGCATCTTTATAACGACATCCCCTTATTCGCATAGTAATAAGAATAGGATTGATAAGAAGAAGTAGACAGGTCGCAGCCAAGAAAAAAACTAACATTTTTTCCTGTCAAAGTTTTCTCAGTGGTTCCGTCATCCTTGACTTATGCCCTTTCAATTTAGCTGAGGGGCTACCCTGGATTTGGCCTCAAATCCAATATTGCGGCCAAAATCAAAAATGGCCGCCAATACCCATAGAAGATCACAATTTCCTGCTCGAAATTCACTTTTCTAACCACAAACTATTTTTTTTTCTAGTCCTACGTAGGGTATGAATAATTAGTTAATTTTGGAATGCTTTGGAATTGGTCTGAAAATTCAATATGGCCTCCAAAATCCAAAATGGCGGCCAATGTCCATTGAACCACACATTTTCTGCCCTAATATGTAGAGATGGATCATCCTTGGTTTGAATGCGTCCTGTGGGGTGTCATCTTGTAGCTCTCGGGGTGTAGAACCCGATTGGAGGGATATCCATGTCATCTGTGACGTCACCGGTGACGTCATCAGTACGAGTACTAGCGAAAGCGGGCATTTTGGGGGTGCGTGGGGGTGTGTTTGGGGTAAAGATGGACCAACCTTGGTCCGAATGTGTCGTGTGGGGTGTCATGTTGTAGCTCTCGGGTTGTAGACCACGACTCGAGGCTTTTCTCATGTCATCTATCACGTCATCGGTGACGTCATCATTACGAGTAGTAGCGAAAGCGGAATGCTTGGAGGTGCAATGGACTGCGTTTGGAGTAGATCGCGGCCTTTTTTCCATCCAGCTACTTGGTAGAGTTACCTGTGAGTGTGAGTTTATGTGCGCGTGTGTGTGAGAGTGAGTGAGGCGTGCACAACGCCCTTGAAGCATCCCCACCGCCCGTTTTAAGGCATGGACGAACTAACGACGGTGAGCGAGTGAGTGGAACCCGACTGGACTAATGTATCGTCCGTTTTCATAATTTTGCGCATGCGCAGTCTGGTCGTAGTATAGAAAGCAGGCATTTTGGGGATTCGTGAAGGTTGGATGAGTGATTGAGGTACCATCAGTGGTCAAATGGACTGTGTGGGGTATCAGTGTGAAGCTCTTGTTTTCATTGGAAGTCGCGACAATCTGCGCATTAGCAGTTGGGGTGGAGTAAGTAAAGTGGGCATTTTGGGAGGTGGCTGGGGGTCTGTTGAGTGATGAGTGACCATTCTTGGTCCGAATGCCTCGTGTGAGGTGTAAAAGTGAAGCTTCCGTGGTGTAGACCATGACTTGAGGGGTGTCCCTGTCATCTGTGACATCATTCTTGACGTCATCAGTAGGAATAGTAGCCAAAGTGCGAATTTTGGGGGTGTGAAGTAAGGTGTTTGGGGTAGAGAGGGACCATATTTGTGCAAATGGCCCAGTTGGGGTGTCCTAGTGAAGCTTTCGTGGGGCAGAGCCAGACTGGCTTTTTTTTTACTGAAAGTCGCGACAATCTGAACATGCGCAGTTGTGGTGTAGTACGTGAAGTGGTCATTCTAGAGGTGCTTCGGGATGTGTTTGAGCGATGGAGGGACCATTTTTGGTCCGAATGGGTCGTGTGAGGTGTCAAAGCAAAGCTTTCATGATGTGGACCACGACTTGAGGGATATGCGTGTCATCTGTGACGTCATTGCTGACGTCCTCAGTAGGAGTTTTAACCAAAGTGGATATTTTGGGGGTGTGAAGGAAGGTGTTTGGGGTAGAAATGGACCATCCGTGGTCCGAATGCATCGTGTGAGGTGTCATCTTGTGGCAACACCCACCAACGACAAGCTCGATGCTTTAACGCCCTGGTAAATTAGACCTGAAGCTCTGCGGTGTAGCCCGTGATAAGTACTATTCTGATTGCCCAGTCCAAAAATAGAGCAACAACAACATCAAAGATTACAGGTCAATCCTTTTATTATCCCCTCCATCACAGCACATCCACGCTAAAGGAACCGCTATGGGTGTGTTTACAATTCACTTATGCTATTGTCCGTATATTCAGAAGTTCATTGTTCTGATCTCAGAATGATGAGGGACACGAGTTAATCCCTATATGTACAGACACCACCCACCACTATGACCACCACCACACACCAGTTCTACCACCACCACACACCACCACCACCACCACCTGGCGTTGATGCTCCCATGCTACCATGTGGCAGAGCTCCTGGATCGGAGCTCTTGGAGCTCAAAGCTTTTGGAGCTCAGAGCTCGGAAGTGACGTCATCGCACTCATGCGCGCGTACCTGTGGTGCACCCGCACCCTGGTGTACCCTATACCCTAATGGCTATAGGGTATAGGGTGCACCACATGTACGCGCACATGCGTGCGATGACGTCACTTCCGAGCTCTGAGCTCCACAAGCTTTGAGCTCCAAGAGCTCCGATCAAAGAGCTCTGCACATGGGAGCTACCACCACCAACGGGCGTTGACGGGCGTGAACGCTCGGTGGTGTTGGTGTGTGGTAGTATGTGGTGGTGGTAGAACTGGTGTGTGGTGGTGGTGGTAATAGTGGTGTATTGTGGTGTCTGTACATATAGGGATTAACTCGTGTCCCTCATCATTCTGAGATCAGGACAATGAACTTCTGAATACACGGACAATAGCATAAGTGAATTGTAAACACACCGATAGCGGTTCCCTTAGCGTGGATGTGCTGTGATGGAGGGGATAATAAAAGGATTGATCTGTAATCTTTGATGTTGTTGTTGATGTTGTTGTTGCTCTACTTTTGGACTAACCAATCAGAATGGTACTTATCGCGGACTACACCCGTAGAGCTACGTATAGGCGCGCAGGGCTTCAGGGCTAATTCACCATGGCGTTGAAGCAGCATTGAGCTTGTCGATGGTGGGCGTTGCTACAAGATGACATCTCACACGACGCATTCGGACCACGGATGGTCCGTTTCTACCCCAAACACCTTCCTTCACACCCCCAAAATTCCCACTTTACTACTCCTACTGTGGACCTCAGTAATGACGTCACAGATGACAGAGACACCCCTCAAGTCATGGTCTACACCACGAAAGCTTCACTTTGAAACCTCACACGAGGCATTCGGACCAAGAATGGTCCCTCATCACTCAACAGACCCCCACGCACCTCCAAAAATGACCACTTTACTTACTACATCCCAACTGCGCATGCGCAGATTGGCACGACTTCCAATAAAACAAGCCAGTCTGACCCACGAGAGCTTCACACTTATACCCCACACGGTTCATTTGACATGAGATGGTCCCTCAATCACTCCACGAATCCCCAAAATGCATGCTTTCTATACTATGGCCAGACTGCGCATGCGCAAAATGATGAAAACGGATGATACATTAGTCCAGTCGGATACCACGCACTCACTCACCGTCCATGCGCTAATACGGGCGTTGGGGACGCCTCAAGGGCATTGTGCACGCCTCACTCACTCACTCACACTCACTCACTCACTCACTCACTCACTCACTCACTCACGCGCGTATACACTCACACTCACAGGTAACTCTACCAGGTAGCTGGATGGAAAAAAGGCCGTCATCTACTCCAAACGCACTCCATTGGACCTTCGAAACTCCCGCTTTCGCTGCTACTCGTACTGATGACGTCATCGATGATGTTACAGATGACATGAAAAAACCTCAAGTCATGGTCTACACCCCGAGAGCTACAACACGTCAGCCCACACGACACATTCGGACCAAGGAGGATCCATCTTTACCCCAAACACCCCCCCACACACCTCCAAAACATCCGCTTTCGCTACTACTCGTTCTGATGACGTCACAGATGACATGGATATCCCTCCAATCGGGGCCTACACCCCGAGAGCTACAAGATGACACCTCACAAGACGCATTCGGACCAAGGATGATCCACCTCTACATATTAGGGCAGGAAAATGTGTGATTCAATGGACATTGGCCGCCATTTTGGATTTTGGCGGCCATATTGAATTTTCGGACCAATTACAAATCATTTCAAAATTAACTAATTATTCATACACTACATAGGACTAGATAAAAACCTAGTTTGTGGTTAGAAAATTGATTTTCAAGCAGGAAATTGCGAGCTTCTATGGGTATTGGTGATCATTTTGGATTTTGGCCGCCAATTTTGAGGCCAAATACAGGGTGGCCCCTCAGCTAAATTGAAAGGGCATAAGTCAAGGATGACGGAATCACTCAGAAAACTTTGACAGGAAAAAATGTTAGTTTTTTCTTGGCTGGGACCTGTCTTAAGAGCCTGCTGTAGTCAAATCAATACGGGCGCCAGCTGATTCCGTCCGCTATGAAAGAGATATTGCCAATGGAAACAAACCATGCTGTGTTCACATCAAATGATATGCGCTTGAGGTAGAGCTTATCTTAGCATTCAAGATTTTTCAATCCAATCTGTCCTCATTTAATGGCATTCTCAGAAACTCGGGAAGATAAGAGTGGATATATTCTCTCGCTCTATCTCTCTAGGTTTACATTTCAGGGTTATACATCTCCTTTGTTTGATTCAAAACGTCATCGGTACTTTCAAAATGCATACTTATTGCGGTTGAAATGACCGTAGAAGTGAGCATAAATGGAACACAAATATTTGTGCTGGATTTCCACTTTTCGAATAAGTACATCTATTACCACAGCGTTACGCTGAGTTTTGTCCCAAGTTTTTTTTAATGGATCCAGTTAGACGCGCTATAAGCATATTCAGCCCAACCTCCTGTTAAAAAATATTTGGATCCTAGTGCAAATATAAAAAAAAAGTCTTTTTCAGTAATGTATTTCTTTCAATGTATTTCTTCGCGTTTTGATTACATGAAATCGTATTTCACTAATTCACATGACCTCCTGTAATGAAGCTCTATCATATAGAACCGTACAAGTCCAAGAAAAAAGATAAAATCAAAATTATGGACAATAAGTCGCTCGAGTAGCCATCCTGACAAGACTATGTCAGCTGAGCCACCAAGGTAAATCTGCTCGCATTTAGCTATCTAACTGTGGAAATGTTCAGTTCTCTCGTTTAAGAGGTGGCGATAATACTCAAGATAATCAAACGGTCATATACAGCCGTGCCTCATGGCAGTCACCTTGAAAAAAATGGTTGTTATGATCTTCATTAGCCTGGTACGAAATGACTCCATATATCATTAATGCCAGGTCTAATTCCATGTGAGCTTGGGTGCTTCATGAGAAAAGTCTCATTAATTAAATGTTACTGTCTTATAATATTGTGGAAACAATTCTGCTATTCTTGTACAACTATCCTGCTTTCAGAAATCAAATGCAACGCAATAGTGTTACCAAACAACGCAAAATGGGTGTGCCTAAGTGACTCAACATGGAAATCTGGCGGCCGTTTTAGAAAATCTTGTGAACAATATCTGGTTGGCTATTTTTGCTTATTATTTTAAATATACTGTCTCATAATTTAGCACTGCAGAACCATTTTGCTTTCAAAAATCAAAGTACAATGCCGTAGAGTGGCTAATTAATACAAAGCTACGTGTGCCAAAGGTGTCCTAATTAAAAATCGGGAGGCCATTTTGGAAAATGATGGCAGCCATTTTGGAAATCCGAGATGGCTGTTATTACACCATATCTACTGTAAAATAATCGTCGTCCTGAAGCAATGAAATAATGGTGTATCGACAGGAATTATGTTGATATATTGTGCGGTTGTTGAAGTATTGAATGAAATGGGATTCCGTTGGCGGCCATCTTGAAATTCAAGATGGTCGAATCGGTCAAATGACCGTTTGTCTAACTTTGATATCGCACTTTCCATCAATATTCTGACAAATGACCCAAAGAATAAGTCCCAAACAAGAAATAGTGCAGGATTGCTAATACTATATGGGATCCTGGCGGCCATTTTGAAAAAAATATTTAGTGTGGTAAGTTTCAGCTCTCTAGCCTTAGCGATAGCGAAACTATATAGGAGGCACTTTCCGACCAATCTGCTCCCCCCCCCCCCAGGCTGCGGGACACCCCAAATCATCCAGGACAGATCGGGTTAAGGAATTGAATACAAGCAGACCATCATTAAAGATGTTAAACCGTATTTAACCATGAAGATTTATGCTACAAAGGGAAAGAGGTATCTTCCAATCACTCATAACAATAAGCCAAAAGTTATGGACTGCCAAAATGCATACAAATCATACATATCAAGATTCATACATGCAGCTGGTTCTAGAGGCTGTCACCCCAAGCCTTTTCAACCGTATTGATGAGGGCCTTTCATCAGATTGAAGCATTTTGGGAAAGGTATTGCACAACTATATTTAGCGTTTGTGCATATTGAACAAATCAAATATGTCTCACGAAAGAACTTGATGTAAAAGGACACATACCTTACAGACATATGTCCACATAGGATTTCCCGACTCTCCATACCACAGTATCTAATCAGAACCTATGACAGACTTAGTTCATAGTTTCGGTGTTCAAGAAAACTAATCGCCGATACATTAATTTCAGAACCCATAAATCACTATTTATCTCTACTACACTCAAGGCATACCATTTATGGGATGTCTCTTTGTTGATAGAGTTGCTTGGATTTCTCATTAATAATATCTATGTGAAATTTGGCAACACAATATGTCAACATCATATAGGTATTCCAATGGGTACCAATTGTGCACTCCTTTTGGCTGATCCATATGTGTTTGTTTATGAACACGACATGAATTTGTTCTGAGTTCTCAAGTCACCTAATGTGCAAAAAAATAAATGTGTGTTGATGAGAGACCTCAACATAGAGCTTTTCAAAACCAGACAGACATCTACCACCAGAGGACCACTTTGAAACAACGAAATCATGCTACTTCTTTCCTCTGATTACAAAGTCAACATGAGTCCGAGAACTAACAACAACAGATCTTTCGACGAAGAAACCCTATTGTCAGGCATTTTTTTAACTGACATTACAGATCACTTTTCGATTTTCAATATTTTAAAACAGTGTTAATTTGCAAACCTGCCCAACGAAACATAACCTACCGTCAAATCACCCCAGCACAAAAGACTTATTTCTGCATAAAATTCGTGAGACAGACTAGAGCCACATAAATGCACATTGTAATGACGCTAATATTTTACTGAATGATTTTCTCTCTCCCTTTAACCCCATTTATAATGAATGCTCCGATTGACAACTTTTAATATTTTGACATAAAAGATGGGTGAACCTTGCTTTAGAGGTCCCACAGTAGGTTTTAATTGTTTTGACATCTATGGACCATGCAGATAACGAAATCGAAGGGTGCCCACCTGGCACCCTCGATCATTTTGATAGAACACCTGGTTTCCATGATAACCACAGGACAAAATAACTAATATTATAAAAATGTGAATAATTTGATCAATATCTTAATATTTTGTTTATCCTTGAGTCTTGAGAGAAACTCACCACAATGTATCTATGAGTCAAGCTCTACCCGCTTTTTTGTCAAATTTTTTATTTTGTTTTTTTATTCAAA
This sequence comes from Hanleya hanleyi, assembly GCA_036873755.1. Classification (NCBI taxonomy): domain Eukaryota; kingdom Metazoa; phylum Mollusca; class Polyplacophora; order Lepidopleurida; family Hanleyidae; genus Hanleya; species Hanleya hanleyi. The sequence goes on along the minus strand of JAVTVY010041916.1, from coordinate 66,461 downwards.
TTTCTTTGCATTAACTGATGAATAAATTGGAAAATAATTATATGATATGAACTGAAATACTCTTGGCCACTTTTGCCTCTCAAAATAAAAAAAAATCTAGAAGAAAAATGGCCAAGATACCATTTTTGTTACGCCCATACGGCCGCCATCTTGAATTTGCCCATGAAGCATTGATCTGAGACTTCTGCCAATAGACTCATATTGACCACAGCGTGATAAGCTATGAATCCTAATCAAAGCTCTCAATGTTTGGTTGTTTCAGAGTCACAGAGGGAAGATCGTTAAAGGGGGAAGGGGAAGATTCCCCCGTCCCAGGCATTCCGAAATCTCAGATACCTATGGTATTTGTTTGGTTCCGTTTAAGGACAATTTGACTAAATGTGATAGACTGGTATTCCCCGAGGCCCTCCATCTGTAGATGCCATTCTACATATATACGTAACTTTATATTATGTAACTCCCTGTCACTATTGTGAGACCACTGACGACTTAAGGCCCTGAATAAACAGATTAGATATAACTACCGATCTAAAACCGCTCAGGTGAAAAAAGAAGTTGCTGCTTAATACCTTTCAAAAAAGGTTCCAAAAAAATCTTCAAACGGCTAAGCGTGTATATTGTTAAGGGTCACGTCCAATTAATCGAGGTACTTTCTCGATGCCTTTGAGATAGATCGAGAAATTTCTCGACTGATACCGGGAGGGCAGAACCGGGACCCTTGACGACGTCTCCCGGTTTGCTCCCGGTTCTATCTCGATCGAAACGTCCCGGTTTTCGAGATGGTTACGAAATTGATCGATAATCTCGAAGGGGGTCCCGGTTTGAATATGTCCGTGTTTTGTTGCCGTTAATTTGGCTTATCTTAACTTCTCAGGTGATTAGTGTTGCGTTGGTAGCATATTGTTGGGGGCGCTTGTCGCCTATGTATATATCGCGGCCAAACTATACTTCAGAAAGCGGATTTTTAAATGTTATTCATCGTTTAATCGATATATCTATGTCCTGATGTTTCGTGAATCCAATTGAAAGAAAACTTCATTTATTTATATATAAATTATGAATATGTAATTCGGTGAACTCTCACATCGATAATTTATTGTTTATCTGATTAGTATCCGTCGCGGAATAAATGACACATTAACCGGTGTATTACCTTGGTGTGTAATTTTTTTTTATTTTTATAATTTTTGGTAGTATTCATAGCAGATTCCATTTTTTAAGAATTAGTGTCATGTGATATAGTTCAAATAAGGAGATATCAACATAAGCTTGCCTGAAAGTGGTTAGCGGAAAAACTGGCAATCGGAACTGGAAGTGTTGATTAGAGTTCTGGGCCTTAAGGAAGACTAGCCTTGGGCTAATTAAGCCACCCAGAATGAATAAAGTTTTTTTTTCGTTATTATTATTTATTATTTTATTATTATTTATTATTATTATTATTATTATTATTATTATTATTATTATTATGATAATTCACGCCACAGTCGGTCTGTGAAAACCCGTCGGGTTGAAACAACAGCGAAGGGATGCGGAGAAGGGTTAATTTCTTTGAAAGAATAAACTGAAACAGCACTGTTGGCGGGAGCTTGATAATATACTCACTTTCTATTATCTATTGCTGATTTCATGTGTGTAGAAAATTAACCCAATAATGCGATGTAATTAGCGACCAACTCAGATGGCAATCTGGCTTTATACCAACGGTTACACACATTTTACTACAAACGATACCGCGTTTTGTTTGCCTGAAAACTTCGATCGTGGGTTTATGTTTATATTCTCCGGTTTTCAGTGAATTACCAGACGCTCCTGTGATCTTCGTAGTCTCTTTATTTCTGAATACGGGGGAAATCTCTCACGATAAAGATATCCCATTCTCATCAACATTCAGAGAAACATGTAATATTTTATTGTAGACTTACTTCAATTCGCAGTTCCTACACGTATCTTATAAAGTGATTCAAATTCTGAAAAACAGGTTCAAAATAACTGAATAATAATGAGCCAGGTTATGCATTTTCGATTGGCGATGTTTCTTTCCATTCATAACGTTTAGAGACGGAATAATAAAATAATATTATATGATTCATGTTCAGTTTAATTCATTCAAATGCATATGTATTCCACGAGATTAATCTCATTGCCACATAGTATATATATACACCGAGCATACGCTTTCCGAATGATTCAACTTTCATTTGGTGGCATCTCGATTCCATTCTCGAAGCATGTCGAGTTATTTCGAGGAGGATCGGGGTGGTCTTGCGCTTCGAGAGAAAACCGGGAGCAAACCGGGACAACAATCGATAGAGATAAACCGGGACCCTTCGAGACGAGATATTTATCGGGTTTACTCGTTTATCGAGAAACCGTCTGGATCGATTGGACGCGATCCCTTATATTTCTTAAGGTTATTTTCCGATGGGAGTGCGCATATTCTAATTTTTAATAATGAACAAAACATATGTATTATTATTATGTAAATTAGGTAGACGAAAGGGTATCTTAGTAACAAACAGAATAAGTGACCACCTACATAGAGCCAGTGATAATTAGTATAGTTATTATTATTGGGATGGAAAAGTAATATAATTAAATGAATTACATAAAATGTAATGCAACAGGTACACAATGATACTGATTCGCTGATTTCATTAGCTAACGTTACTAACTTTCATTTTAACATATAACCTGAATGATTTGTGTCGAATTCATAAGAACAGCTTTGACAGTTGGCATGCACGAGAAAATACCTTTGGTTTGTAGATTATCATGGTTTGCTTGGTGTTGTTAATACGTCAGCTGATATAGCAGATCTCCACGTCTTCACAGAATTAGGTAATGCGCCTTATATTTATCATTGCATAATACTCCCCACGTTGAACTGTTAATGCGTCTCAAAGAATGTGATAATCTCATTATAGCTGGCTAAAATCGCCAGTTGACAGTTAGAGTGATCATGCATGCGCGGTTATTTAGTTTCCAAGTGCTGATAAAGCGTATCCTGGCCTGTGTTCAGTTATACTCTGAGTGAAAACCATCTACTCTTTCAACCATAACGCCTTGTGATTTCCTTGCACTAGTGGTAGGCCATGGACGGATAAGCCATTAAAAGCGACTGGTCAAGTGCAGTAATTGTGAACGATAATATAACCATCTGTTCTTAACATATCTTCAATGTTTTTCTCGACCATACTGTGAATTAAAACGAAGGAAATTTTATTTAATTTAGTGTTGTTCTTCAGTGATGTATTGACAATCACGCCGCACAGTATATACTATATAGCCTGTTATATCTGCTGTTTAATTCTGTTTCTAAAAGAAAATATACATTGAGAACGGGAGGGGGCTCAATTTCTGACTGAATGCAAATTGTTCGGAGCGGAAGGAGTGGCGCAAGGGGTTTTATTTCTGTAAGAAAGAACAAAAATAAACTTAGAAAAGTATAGACCACATGCACAAGAATTCACACTGACGGTTCCACAGATCTATATATTTAGTGGTCTATTTTAGCGTTATGCAATTCCTGAATACTTTGGCGATTGATTCTCTTCATTTAATAAACATTATACTACATGTAAGGAATATGACCATAAATTTTTGGTAAATAATTATCATGATTATATCTATGTATTCACATCATTTTCAACTTGGCTCATGAAAAGACGTATTCTTTAAGCGATTTTGATTTAATCTAAGCACGTTTTTATGTATCTATGTTTGACCCTAGGAGTCAAATATTTGACCCGAAGGGTCAACCAGATACATATTGTCATGCTGAAGAAATTGACCGGCTCAGTGTCTGGCTAACACAGTACAAGATAGAGTTCTTACACGACAAGAAAGAGGTCTGAAACTTCCTTCTTTAGAGTGTCCAGTTTTCTGTGTTTTTAATGTTCGTGTATAGTTTCAGGTCTGATATGTTTAAGTTACATTTGTATTTATCTAATTTTATGCGTGTATTTGTTAATTTTCCAATGGCACTACTTTCCAGCTCAAAATATGCCGTCTGCTAATCCACAGATTTTGAGAGGCGCATGTTGAGTGATTTAGTGGGGCTAATTCATTGTATTTAGAAAGCATATTCGGGGAGTAATTTAGCATTAAATAATACCGGTATAAGTGTAATTCATTTTAGAAAACAATGTGAAATTTCACTTTGGCAGTATTCATTTACATTTTCATGAAATATGTGTGTTGAGTTAGAGTTGGGAATTTTCGCCATAAAGAATTACCCCTCAAGACCCTCTCAATATTTTCTTATGGTCAGTTTCTAAAATCCAGTGATGGTCAAATCATTTACATAATAATTTCCCTGTATTCAGAAGTATTTTCTTTCCATACTGCTTTCGAAACATTCATGGAATGTTGCAAGCCTTTTCCCTGATCTCCATATATCTACATATTACATATACCAACATTTTCTATTTTTGCATGCTCTGTGACAGGGGAGATAACCTGGACCTTACAGATCTATGTTTGTGGTATACAGAGGCTTTATTTCTGAATGATACATTGCATATAGCCAATGTTCACTTGCTATATCATCTTAATAAAAGTATGAAACAACTACATGTGAGAGATATATTAGGTGTACATAAAATGAATCTATCCAACTTGATAACGAAAGTAAATTGTATACTTATAAATTGTATACTTATAACAACAATAATTTGTATTATTGAAAAACAACAACAAAATGTGTCCTTGCCCGCCGATAAGTTAAAGCTATAATGATGAATAATATGAGAACACTACAGCGTTCTTTTGGGGATCTGCACAAATAAAAGCCCCCGCGATCAAACAAAACACGGACAAAAGCCCCAGTAGGCAAAAGCCCCACCCGACATTGAGTTTCAGGCCAGGGCTAAAAGATAACAAATTTACAGATTTTTTCCCTCAGTTATGCGGATACCTTGTCACTTTTTTACCCGCTTCCCTTACATAGTAGGATGGTATACTGGATTCCGCTTGTCCGTCCGTCCGTTTTTCTGTCCGCCCATCTGTCTGTCCGAAATTTGTTTCGGGCAATAACTTGAGAAACACTCGTCTGATTGTTCTCAAATTTGTTATTCATATAACATGCCATTAGTTGTAGCTTGGGATTGCATTTCGTCCAGTTGTGCTAGCAGGTGGCGCCACCTGGTGGCAAAATCCGAAATGCATTTCCAGGCAATATCTTAAGAACCGTTAATCAGATTCTTCTCAAATTTGATATGTATATGCCATGCCATGAGCTGTCGCTTGGGAGTTCAATTCACTCACTTGTGCGTACAGGTGGCGCCACCTAGCGGCAAAATCCAAATTTGTTTCCCGTCAATAACTTGAGAACCGTTCAATGGATTCTTCTCAGATTTGATATATATATAACATGCCAAATGTGAGCTGTCGCTTGGGATTGCTTTTCGCCCACTTGCACTTACAGGTGGTGCCAAAATCTAAATTTGGTTTCCGGGCAATAACTTGAAGACTCCTTACCGAATTCTTCTCAGATTTGTTATGCAGATGTGCTGAGATGTCACTTGGGATTGGGTTTCGTGCACTTGCATCTACAGGTGGCACAGTTTGATTTCCGGGAATTTCCAAAGGGTTTCCTACATGAGACGTCATACCATATGTGTACAGTGTGCACGAACGTGATTATGGTGTGGTTTCCTACATGAGATATCATATTATCATATGTGTACAGTGTGCGCGAAACGTGATTATGATGCTGGTTGAGGGGCTTAATCTCGTAAGCATACTTCCAAACATGTATAACAAAGAATCCCATCCATTTTCATACGAGCTAATACTTCACGAGTCAAACAGTAAATCTCGTTTTTTTCAACAAGATTACCAAGGTCGATTAAATTAAATTTATAGCTTCACAGGCATCGCCTCACTCTTTTTCCACTGTATCACCCCTATTTTTTTTTATTTTTTTTTTACAATTGTTTTGGCTTTAAGTTTTGCCAAGATTATGTACTTGAGTCAAAAAGTTGTTTGATATTTTGTTTTGTTTACAGGAAATAGTATGGTTGAAGGTATGATAACTCAAAGAACATTTAAGAAATAATTCCTTGTTTACTGTGGTAAAACACCTAGAATAGATCGGGCTGCAATAGGATAAGTCTTTACGTTTGATCACTCAGGCTTATGGTTTTACCACAGTAAACAAGGAATTATTTCTATTCTACCATACTGAAAACAGCACAATGTGGAGATGTTTCCAGAAAACAAAGATATTTTCATGTATTTAAGGGAGCTTCTTGAAATTAGGAACTGAGTTCCCTGGTAGGGATGGCATATGCCGATTATTCAAATGGGATACACCATGCTCAGTTTGGTGTTCTGATCTGGATGGAGTAGAGTTCCAGTTGGAATGGAATGGCATGGGCCATTCCCCTCATGTCGCTGTATGGTATGTCTTAAGCCATCCTTTGTCTGCCGAGTTCCAAACGGCATGGAGGTCCTAGGAGTTCCAACACGGAAAACCATGCCACTCTATTTGGAATGCCTTATGCCAGTTCCTAGTATGCCCCAATTTCAATAAGCACTCTAAAACTGGATTAACACCCCTATACCCGAAAAAATGCTTTGGCCCGCCAATTAATCGAAGCAAGCAACACCTACAAGTCGCGTGTCTGAAATCGACACGGGTTGGAGAGTCCACAGTATGACAGCTATAGGGGCGTTTTGAAATGCCATCAACGATCAGAATGATGCAAGCGTGCCCCTTGGTTTTAGAATACATGTGAAACTCTCATCAATGATCAATGATCATCATCCAATGATTGAATTGTGTACCTATCATACGTTCAAAAAGTTTTAATGACTGAATAAATCTCCGCAAAAAAAAAACTGTTCCCCAACTTTAATTGCCTCCATGATGTATGGCAAAAGGATGTACAAGAAGATATAGGCAGACGATAAATTTTGATATCCATTTCAATCATATTACCCTTCTGGGCGAGTCCAACTGGACACGCGAAGAGAATTATGACGCCATATAATCCACACCGATTGGTTGTGAGGTATGATCTATTGGAATTAGATCCCACCTGGGTTTCCTTCTTTACATGTAATAATGTTACTTGGTAAAACACATGGGGTGTGGTAGAATGTTGTTGTATTAAAAAGTTCATCGGTTTGCCTGAAAAGATGATTATATTTGGTCTGGACAAAAGAAAAAATAATTTGAGCCTCCCTCCTGCAATTTTTTTTTCTTCAAAAAAAGTGCCTGTGAAGCTAGATGTTGATTTTATTACTATCAGAACTCGACACATATTCCAAACTCTATCTGTGCAATTATTTGTCCTTAATAATATTTTCTTGACATTAGATATTGTTAAAAAAATCTCCAAAGTTTTCTCTTCCGAGCAACCGACGAACTTTGCTGTGAATTCCACCAACCGGGCAAGTCCATTTTCAACCACAGGAGTGGCGCTGCGCCAGGGGAAGTAACTCATTCTGACTTCACACATTTGCGTACACTTCGCCATCCATAAGATGAATTGCGAATCATGTGTCGCCATTATTGCGAAGCGATATCCGATACTTTACTGTATACTGTTCTGTCTTCATCCAGCGGAGAACAGGCTCGACAAATCTGATAAATTACAGGCTTTTCGTGCTACTCCTGACAATTAAATTGTCTGAGCTTACAAAAGATACAGATATGAATAACTTCCGTATCATCCAAGAGGTGTTGTAGATTTGTAATTTTGAACAAGTAGGACAGCACATGACTCGAAAATGGCGGGGTTACGTCGGTAGAGTTTAGCTGATTGGCTGGCAACATCATGTGTATACATTTCGGGGAATTCCCTCATATAGTTGCAGAAAGTAGGCTGAAAATGAATACACACGATTCCAGGGTCAGTTTTACCGCGTATAGATGACCCAGATGATTATAGGTTGACTGTTCACACTGAAAGCAGAGGACAGCAATTCGAAAAGAATTATCTCTCCCAACACACTATCACTCTCCGGCTCGTTTGGGCGGAAATGGACTTGCCCGGTTGTCGGCATGATCGTGTATACAAAATGCAGTTGCTCACACGATGCAAACTTTGGAGATTTTTAAAACACTTTCTAATGTCAGCAAAATATTTGTGATGACAAATAATTGCACAGATCGAGTTTGAAATATATTGTGAGTTTCGGCAGCTAATGTGTTATTTTAACTGCTCAATCCATGAAAACCTTGTTATATCGTAATGTGATTCATACAAAAGTGTGGGCAAATGCCATAACTCTATACTATGCATCCAGGTTCCAACACCCATTAAAAACATCTTGTCTGGACTGTTATTAAAGGGGCATCACAAAATTTCCTGAATTTAGACTTCACCTCGAATAATGTTGTATAGTGCTCCTTTATTTTCCTAGCTTTCTATAATACTTATATGTCTCATCTGATATTGTTGGGGGAGAGGAAGACTTAGTGTGCTTGATTATATCATTAGACAAGGCATTGCATATTGATGGGGTTGGTGCCCAAATGAGTGTTTTTCATAGGGTCTATTTATCAGGCTGGTACATGTACAAAGAAATCCTGATAATTTAGTTCAATTGACATCAGCCCTTCTGTCAGCAATTCAGTGCAGTTATTAACTAGTCCGTTCCAATCATATCAAATCAGATTATTCTGTATGCAAGTCCTGTTAGACATAGATACATTTAATAGCCTATAGGCTCTAGTTTTTTAAATATCCCAGATTCCCAACACATGTAACAGTCAACTGGCCAGCTTGAACTGGCCAGCTTGGTTGAATTCAGTCAATCTACACTCTTAGACATCAATAAATAAAACCTGCCCTCATGTGTTCCTGCCCATTTATTCTTAGGACCAGAAGTGGACACTCTTAGCTAAGCTCTGTTTTATACCGAAACATTACACAGTGTGAAGGTTGGCCGCACCGAAAGAGGACCGTGTAACGCAGAATTAGCTAATCTTGCCGGAGGGAAAGACGGACACACTTTACTTGGGATCGCTGATGATGGCAAGTCCACAAAATATGAACATTTGACCAAGAAAGAGTATTGTCGTAGTGAGGTGTCCCCGCCTAGCAACACCTACTGCGATAGAGAGCTAAAATATCCCCCATTAAAATCCTCCCATCCGACCACCCGAATTCACGTGTTATCTCAATCAGTCCCAACCCTTATCTGATCGATCTTAGTCCATGCACGAAGATTCCCGAAGTTCTAGCTTCGGCCCTAAACCGGTTTGGAGTAGTTATATTCAGAACCAACCCGGACGAGGCAATCTCCTGGCATGTACGATTTATTTCGTCGTAACAGGGCTAGCAGTTTGGAGCTTAAAGCTACCTCAGCAACACCCCTCCCCGTTTTCTTTTTGGCGAAGATCTTACTTCGCCATTCTAGAATCATTCCCTATCCCAGTCAACCGCCTTTCCAGCGCTGACAACAATTACTAAAATACTTGTGTTGACTGACTGTCTGAAAATCCGACTCTCTCAGATCATACCGTGATGATCTCACATAAGTCGAGGCTTCTCAAATTGGTGGACTTAAACCGTCACGCGGACACCGCCCCCGTCAGATTCTTCCACCATTTCATCCCCTCCCAATCCGTCCATATTTCTCTCACTGAATACTATAAGTGTTCCAGAATATTTTAATCTTTTTTCTCTCTCTCTTCTGAGGATCAAGAAAAACAAGAACCTCCAACACCATCTTACTAAAAACATCAACATCAATTCAAACATAATCACACAAAAATGAAACACAACAGCATCCAACCTTGACAATGCAAACCAAACAACTTGGACCCAAGACATGGCTTCACAAATGACAATCTATACAACACCACAAACTATTGGGGACGATGTCGTAACGGTTCATCAATCACGGACTGGAGTGAGAATACAACTTGTGGCGCACAACCTGGTGCTCCCGGGAAGCTGGCGGCCAGAATTTCTGACAGCCAGGTCGGCTGCTTCCCGGTAAACCGAGGATGCCCACCACATATGGAATCCACCCCACCAGGCCAGCCATCCTGTGGATCACATAGCAATACACATGTTGCAACAACTGGTCTGATGGCCAAGAATGTCCAGGGGACCAGCGTCCGTTGTCATATCTTTTAGCAATATACCAAGGGCGGACACCTACCATATCAAAATGTCCATATCAGTTAAAAGACAGGAGCCGGACACTCATAGCCACCGGACACCCCAAGCCTCCACACCACACATAGGCTCCACCTCCACCAGGCCAGCCATCCCGAAAACCGCAGATTGATGAACACTCAGAAATGTCCAGGGAATAATCCCGAACATCCCCGAGAGGGCAGGCTGCAACAATTGCTGCCGTCGCCGGAACATGTCGGCCCGAGGGAGGTAGGCCTGGACCATATGCGCCACGAAACCTTCTAAGGAGAGCCAGTGTCCGGCCGAACCTCTAAAGGACATCCGCCACCGGCAATCCGACGCGACCCTATTGTCTGGTTGACCCAATCGGCACCCATGAACATCCGCCCCTCCACCCAATTGACCCAACTGTTAATCCTTTTCAACCATTTACTGACCTTGGGTGTATAATTCAATATCCAATTGGTCCAGACTTACCGGCAAGTCTAAACCTATTACCTGCCCCTCTAGCCTATAAACCGGCTATAAGCCTGGCACTAAGCTAAATCGCCTACATAAAATCGCTAAGGCTATCCAATATGTCCCATTCCTGCAAGGCTACCACACTTAAATCTCGCTTCCTTCTCACCCATTTCAATTTTTTGCAGTGCTTCCTCTATGATCATTAACACATTAACGGCCCCAAATCTGTCATGTCAACCAACGTGGAATGATATATATGGTATATGCAGACAAATCAAAAAGAAATACTAAATCACAATCCAATCAAATACACTCTCCCTGATTTTCCATTTCAGAAACTCACTGAAAAATGAAAGTCCAAAGTGGAATAACATACTGTTCATGCAAACAAGTCAAAAGAAATGAAGAATACCAATCACAATCTAATCAAATAAATTCAAAAACTCAGTGATTTTTCATTTCAGAAACTCACTGAAATAAACTAAACAATCCACATATTTTGTCCCCTACAAAACACCACATTTGACACCAACAAATAAATAATAGTCTCAACTCCTCACGCTCAGTGATGCTCCACTCCAGAGAATCACTGAAAAAAATAAAACAGTTCACAACAGTATGTCCAAATTTGACACCAAAAATAACCCATAGTATCAACTTCTCACGCTCAGTAATTCTCCACTCCAGAAAATCACTGAAACAAAATAAACAGTCCACAACAGGATGTCCAAATTTGACACCAAAAATAACCCGTAGTGTCAACCTCTCAGACCCAGAAAATGAAAATATTTAATCATGTGCATTGCTCATGAGTTCAAAATAATGAAACACATTCATGAACTAAATGCACACGTGTTACCAATGGCAAACTGTATCAAAATTTAAACTCACTCATTCACAACACAAAAATATATATAAACTATTGGAAGGCTCTGATTGAGCTCAAATAATTTATGGAATAGCTTCAAATCTGGTTCAGCGGAAGTCAGAAACCGTTTGCGCACAACGGGTAAGTGCGTTGCGCACAACGGAAACTGAATTGTAACAAAAACACTCTTCAAAAGCAATTTCCATACCCAAGATTTCTAAACCCTGTATGTTTATTCTGATCTCGGGAAATAGTACTCTATGTTGGAAGATTCTGATTGAGCTCAAATAATTTAGGACAGCTTTAAATTTAGATTAGGCAAAGTCGGAAACCGATGGGATCCTATATCGGAAACTGACCTATAACCAAACCAGTCTAAAAAGCCAATGTACACACCTGAGAAAATCTACAACCTGAAGGTCTTTTGAGTGAGTGAGTGAATAGAATTTAACGTCGCTTACAACAATATTTCAGCTATATCACGACGAACAAACTAAGCACCACCCAGCCCAGGAAGGTCTTTCGATCAAGGAACCAGTACTCTCTCGTTTATTCTCAAAATAATTCCAAATGTGTAATCAAAGCCAACAACCAACATTTGTTGACATGCTTCTCTAAAACCTCCATCACCCCCATAGTGTCCAACATCATGAACAACCTTCAGTCTACCATTCAGACCCCTCACGGATGAAACATATGCACGTTCTCATGCAATTAAATTTCAAACAAAACAATTTCCTAAACTGATTCAAAAGAAGGGAGAAAACAAAAACTGGAAATACATGTTATTAACTCAATTCAGAAGAAGTGAGGGAAGTCTGATTACTGTTATCACACAGACAACACCATGGTATCGCTATGAATGTCGGCACCATGACTGACAATGCCCCAAACTACGAACTATGAACAGAGCAATAAAAATCACGTATCGGACAACCAAAATGTAGGCAATATATATCTGTATTAATCCAGAAAATCGAACCGATGGGCGATTTTTTATTTTTTATTTTTGAAGATGCCAATTGTATTGTCGGACAGACTGCGACTGTATGCTGAAAAATGTAACGCTGCAGCTTGTTAAGATCCACCGTGCATGTCAGTACACATATGTATGTTTCCAACAACATAACAAATAAATAGGAATCCAACTTTGGGCCTCGTGACACAGATATATTCACTTGCATGCATAATATCTATACACGTATCAACGTTCGCATCACCACGTATTAGTATAGGCAGATTAAGATGCTCAAAAAATCAATATCAATACGATACCTGGATAAACGCATAGCAAAGATACTCCCGCATACGTATGCAATAATATGAAATAAAACTCTGTAACGCATCCGTATATAATCGCGTGAATCTGTAAGTGCCTGTTATTACGTAAAATCGAATGCAGGCATAAAGGTGTTGAGTTGATCTGCACGGGACGAAAGACGTTTCCAAGTATTCGTAATGTATTTATAACTATCTTCGCCCATTTATTTAGCGCATATGTGGATAAACGGCGAATAAACGCACACGTTTTCTCAGTTCAATTGACATTTTCGCACTGTGTATGTCAATAAATGTAAAGATTGCATGTCTGATGGGGCAATATCCTTATATTTAAGGGAAATAAAGCCGGGTGATGGCTTATACGTAGTCTATAAATGAGATGAGTAGTGGCGTCCATACCTGAGAAACTCCAGGAAAGTTCACGCGTATGTAGGTCAGATTTGTTGGCGAGCTACCAGATATCAGCTCATAAATATTCATGATCCCACTACTCCTTACGCTTCAATGTCCAATCTGTGATCTGTAACTAAAAACATTAAGAGGCACCACTTTACATCGATGTACTGCGTTATTCGCTCTTGTACTAGATTTTAGTCCATGTATATCGACTACAAACTACGTCTACTAATTTCCAAGGCTGCACTGTATTGTCCGCTTTTTATCTGCCAGCATCCATTTGAACACACACCGATCATCAAGTCACCGTACACTTACATTCAGGTGAGAGGCCAGTTACCTTTGAATATCCGAAATCCTTTCTCGTATTTGTGTTAATTATTATCAGTTAATAGTAATTTGTATAGCTGAATATCCCGAATTTACCATATTTCGTGGCATTGTATTATTGCATTTTATGTATTGCATTGCTCTACAGGGCAACCCTACACTGTTGATGCTTGTAATGTAACCAGCAAGTTTGAACAGTTCTATTTCCGACGATCTTTTGGAACTGAAACAGTTTGTTGTGAAATGAAACAGTTAATTGTTTATTTAAAGATATATGAAATAGTTAAAAATATATAAATTAATTTAAGTGACGCGGGTCTAATCTTAAAACCGTTCGGTAAATTTGAGGAATATCAATATAAAATCATATCTGTTGGATGTGTCTATGGACATATATGAGTGTGTGCAAAAAATACACCGTTTGAATGTACATTAATGTTTCGTAACAAAGACCTAATTTTCAACGTAGGCTACAACCTTATTTTAAAATACTTTTTAATGTTAATTTTGAAACAGTAAACCTAACATCTTACGCTTGATCAACTTAGAACAGATTATGTATAATATACTGATAAACTTCAAATAGACAACGTACCACTGAACGTAAATGATATACTGAGAACGAACGACCGAATTTTGAATGCAGTTCACTTTTCAAACGTAGGCTTAAGAATCAACGAAAAGAGGGCGCTCACCGTGCTGTCGAGAAAAGGAGGATGGTTTGGTTTGGTTTGGTTTGAGTGGGCACTCCATCGTATTACAATGGGCGCAGGTCATACAGAGTATGCCGTGCAACCCGTTCCCTCACACCGCCCTACACATGCTCTCTCCTACCAATGACGCATAGCCATCGGTAATTCCCCATTATATCTTCTTTACATATATATCCATATCATCTAACCTTGATCAGGTCCCCAGTCTTCCCTCTATTTCTCTTAATCATCTCTATATATTCACCAATTATTTCACCCATTTCTCTTTATTTTCCCCAATAAAATACCCCAATATTTCCCGTCATTTTGCCTATTTCCCGAAATCATAAATCCAGTGCCATGGAAATTTCACCCAGTATTTCTCATTTTCCTCAATGCAATATCCCACTATTTTCCCCTTATACAGAGTATGCCGTACAAAACGGTCCCCCACACCGACCTACACATGCTCCCTCATGCCAATGACGCATAGCCATCGGTAATTCCCCATTATATCTTCTTTACATCTGTATCCATATCATCTAACCTTGATCAGGTCCCCAGTCTTACCTCTATTTCTCTTAATCATCTCTATATATTCACCAATTATTTCACCCATTTCTCTTCATTTTCCCCAATAAAATACCCCAACACTTCCCGTCATTTTGCCTAATTCCCGAGATCATAAATCCAGTGCCATGTAAATATCACCCAGTATTTCTCATTTTCCTCAATGCAATATCCCACTATTTTCCCTTTACTGTGCCTATTCACCTAATGTCATAAAATACAATGCACAGGTGCTTTCCGCAAGTATTTTCACTTGTTATTCTCTATCATATATCCCAGTAAATTCCCTCATTGTGCATATTCCCACTGTTTTCTGTAATCAAATCTCTTATATTTCCCTTATTTTCCACGATCAAATATGCCCGTATATCCCCTCGTACCCATTCCCTCAGGATAATATAATCCAATGCCATAGCTTTCATCATCCAGCATTCCCAGGCTCCAGCCTATGTGCATGTATGTTCCCTTGTGTCACTGGTAAATAATTCCTGATGCTTACTTCTCCCCATCATCTCTGATTCTATTTGAATAATCTTGCCATTTTCCCTGACCCGTATATACCTCCCATTCAGGAGAAAATCTCCCATTCAGTCAACATAATTCTCACGCTTAGGAAATTCTTTGTTCCCATACACCTGAAGTGAGATCTTACTATTCACACCTTCCCTCCAGCTGTCCTCCCATCCATCCTAAATTTTCAGAAATACCACTGTTTACTCCCATTTTCTATCATCGATAAATCAATATCATGCCGTCGTCTTATTATATCTAGTTCCCCAAACCATCCTGTGCGTTTGTTTATTCTGATTCCTTCCTTCCACACTACCTTAGCCCATCTGTCCTCATCCATTAAACTAAGCCGTCCATAATAGTTTAGCTTCAATCTGCTAACTTTCTCTTCCATCCTTGTCCATCCAAGCTCCCCATAAATAGCTTCCGTTGCTGTTAGCCTGTTTACCCCTAGGATCCATCTACCCACCTGGAGCTCCACCAAATTTAGAGCCTCTACCGTTTGCCTATCAAGCTCTACAATTTCCACTCCATATAAAATCCTGGGGATAGCTACTCTCTCCCAAAGTATCCTGGCACACATACTACGATTACAGGAGTTGCTACTTATAGATTTGATCAATCCGAGCATTTGTTTAGCCTTTCTGACCATTGACTGTTTTTGACTGACAAAAATACTTCCCTTCGTCCTCACTTTAACTCCCAAATACTTGGATTCGTCCACCTCTCCTATCTCCATATCATATTCTTCGCCTTCCTTCACATCAATTTTTCCTAGTTTCCATTTAGTATTACCATGTTTAACTTGTCCACTAACCATAACAGCACTCTTTATGGGACTATATAAGATCTTACGTTCAAAACCAAATATTCCTGCTAAGCCAAGTAGAATCTGTAATTCCTTTCTCTTTTCTGCTAGTAACAGAATATCATCTGCGAAGAAGACCCCAGGCATAATTTGTTTTCCTATCTTAATGCCCACCCCTGATGCTAATAACCGCCTCCCTAACTCTGCAAGGTACAATGCGAATAATAATGGAGACAAAACACAACCCTGTTTCAATCCTTCTTTTAGCTCTATGAACTCTGTCTCAACATCCCCGAAGCCTATCTTGAATTTGACTTCTTTATATAAACTATTAACTATATTCAAAATCTTGCCACTATAACCTAACCCTTGTAGAACTGCCCATAGTGCTCTCTCCATACTCTGTCATATGCTTTTCTTATGTCTATGAATGCCAAGCAACTGCCCTGGTGTATAGTCCTCTTCTGTTCTAGTATTTGTGATAATGAAAGTACAGCGCGCAAGATTGTTCGACATCAAGCATGGCGACTTCTTTGGGAACTTTTCAATATTTCATGAAGAAGATAACCAGATTGATTAACGCCGTGAATCAAAGTCAACATAAAGTGTCTTACTCGCCACACGCAGGACATTTGAAAGTTTGTGTGGGGGGGGGGGCTAGTCGAAGTTGGGGGTCGAGGCGAGTTACGAATGGGTTGTGTGTGGGTTCTGTTTGGGCTTTATATGGGGTTTGTGTGGGTTGTATTATTTTTTTTTTTTTATCTCTTTCACTGTTAATGCTGGCGGGGAAAAATAATCTGTGTTTCGTGATGTTTTGGCTGACCCGTGACTTCTTGAGGTTGGGTGTTTCTCGCTCAGTATATACATGTCCCGGTACAACATGTACACAACGATCTGCTACTTCTTTGGATTTTAACTCACATCGGCGCAAATTGTCAGTTTTACTCCTTTTAACATAAAATAAAATATAAATTGTGAAGCCAATGCATTTCATCAAGTTCTAGTAAAGTGCATGCATGCAAGAACAGTTAAAGGAAATACGAGCAATTCTAAAGCATCTGCCTGATCTTTAGCATTGAAAGCATAGGGAGATTGCTGTCCTATATTGGATCGTATAGTACCCTTTCTCACGTGAATCTATTCCAAAATGGATCTATTCCAAATACGATTTGGCCGGGGTGGATAGGTTATCGCACCTTCTGCTCAATAGCAAATGGCTACAAGTGGGAATTACTCGCGATTTTCGACTTTCAATAGATTATTGTCTACATTATCTGTTTTCACTTAGTTTTGCGACTCGAAAGACTAACAAATGCGAATTCTTTCGCATGATTCTTGTCGTTCCACAGAGTCTGTGTATCCGAGGGCGTGGCAATCGTAGTAAATTTATGAATGGCACACGTGCAGAAATCGTAACATTGCAACCATGAAAACGACAGCTGTCACTCAAGATAGATTTCAGTCGGACCGCTGTTCACAGGAGTATGGTGTACCTGTTTTAGCTAAGTTATGTTGATATATGGGGCTGTAAATTGCTTGGCACGTCGAAAGAAAATTTCAGGGAGTGTATATCTTATCTCGTGTAATGAAAAATCCTCCAGAGTTTTCAGAATCCATCGCAATCATTCGGTAGTGCTCTTGTGTCGGCTGCAAACTCACGTGCTGCTCGAGGGCGGAGTCAGCAAAACTATGATGGCAACTGTCTCGAGGTCGTACGCCGTAATAGGTGTGAGATAATCATTGGAATCTGTTACAAATGATTCTTCATCGCACATAAGATCGAGTCTAAATGAAGTCTGTAATTTTTAAAACGAGAGTAATCATTGTCTCTGCTCTGAAATACATGAATATCGTTCCCTGAGCTTCATCACCCCCCCCTTCCCCTCCCCTCCACAACCCTCGCCTGAGAGAATAGACCGGCCCCAGTGAAACACCAGAAAAGATGATCTGGACGGGTCTATCCGAGTTTGTTATCAGGGGGAATTGAATTTCGAATGAGTACGATGACCACATTTATTCTTTTATTTAGCATTGGTAACATTTATAAATGATGCTTTAGAATAGAATTAAATGTTACTTTTCCGTCCTTTAACTGCCAAGATAATGGATGGTAAAACGGAATTGCCTGCGGCTTCGTCCCAAAACAATAGGCAATTCCGTTTTACCATCCATTATCTGGGCAGTTAGAGGACGGAAAAGTAACATTTAATTCTATTCTAAAGCATCATTTATAAATGTTACCAATGCTAAATAAAAGAATAAATGTGGTCATCGTACTCATTCGAAATTCAATTCCCCCTGATAACAAACTCGGATAACATTTATTTCTTAATTGAATACATGTTGGAATGTTTCATGAGATATTACAATAACCATAGACCTGAAATTAGGTTTGATTGCTTGAACAACAAAAGTGATCATATATATTCTTCAATCCAATAAGAATAATCAAATTTTATATTTACACGGTGAGTAAACCAATAACCTGCAATATTCATTGTGAAACAAAGTATCGGTAGACCTTCTCTCTCCAGTGTGTACGTTTTATATGATGTATGACAAAGAGAATATATACGAAAAAGCGGGGAGCCACAACTGTTCTTGGTGGTTAAAATATAGCTGGCACGCTTATAGCTGACCAGTCCAGTCAGTACAACGTTCACCAGGGTCAAATTTCTAACCTTGACCGGATTCATGCCTTGGCACATGTTCTTAAAACAGAATGAAAATCCCAGCTTATATATTTTTTCCATGCATTGAATACTATACAATTCCCCTGAAATCAGATATCGTATTTAGGATAAAAATAATTATTACTTATTATTTAAGTTCAGTTCAGTTCAGTTTATATTTACCAATATAAATGAAAGTCACGGAAAAGAAAAAAAGAAGTAGAAAAAAAATCAATCGGCGGAACGTAATAAAACCCCAAAGGGCTTGTTCTATCCCTATAACAGAAATTATGCATACTATTAATTTTGTGGAGGTTGATAAATAATGGTAAGAATATAAGCGACGAGAACATTTATATAAATACAAAATAAATAAAATATCCTCAGACATGTTAAATTAACATTTAATTTGTACCGATATTCGGATAATAACAATTGAAACTAAATGTTGTTGATGTTGTGCGATTTTGATAATGATTTGAACATTTATGTAGAATTGGATGAAAATGATTTTGAACCAAGATCAGGTCCCCGGACCTTCATCGAATGAAATGAGTGTTCAGATAAGGCCAATAGAGGTTTGTACTTGATTGACGTGTCGGATAGGAATGAACATAGGAAGAAATTTTTGAAAAAAAAAAGTTTCGAAATGATACAGGTAAGAGTATTGCGTGAAAAATGAACTTATGAGTGAACAGGACTGTGAGGTGGCCATTTAGATTAGAAATATGAAAATAATCAATATTTAATTCGATAAAACGAGGATCGGTATGCGAAAGTCTACAGTTAACGCGGTTCTTTTTTTCAGAAGTTTCAGTGGCTCGAGATCAGCTGGGTAAGTATTACCTCGGACAACATTGCAGCAGGATAAATATGAATATATGAGTGAAAAGTACAGAATAAACATTTTTTTTATTGATACAAGACTTGCTGTGATTAATTACACCACTATTTCTTGGAAGATTTTTCTGTGTATTTCGTCGATGTGCGTTTTCCAGTTGGGCTGGTCATTAAAATGAACGCATAAGAATTTAAAATTAGAGAATAACATAGGTACCGAAGAATAATTGCATCGTTTGAAGGTTTGAAAAACATAAATCTGGTCTTCTTAATATTCAAGGATAAGTTGCATGAAATAAATCTGATGGTTTAAAAATAGAAATTTATCGCTATTGTCTGACAACGACAACAATAGCTGGATGATCGAGCATAAATATCGCACACAAATCAGTCTGAGAAAAACAAAGTTGTCGAAATGTGAGCAATTGCGCTTTCTTCCGTGGTTCACATCTAAATTCTGTTAACGATATAACTCAATACGGAGAGACATTAGGTGTCGGCACAACAAAGTTTATTGTAAAACTCTTAAACGATTGAAGAAGCAATTACATCATTTGCAGTTAGTGAAGAAAATGTACACACTGGTTTTGTTCAACTTGTCTTAATGGGTATTTTGTGTACAGTGGCTAATCAGCGCTTTTGCTACATTTTATTACCCAGCTGTTGTTACTGAGATGTGATATTCTCTCAAATCCCGGGCCACCACCTCAAGCATACATATCACCCTAAGGTTGCCATATAAACACAAGACATCTGGTGACCATCGACGATCATAATAAACTATCCCGGTTTAAAAAAGATGCAATTGAAACGATGCTTACCCAAAAGGTTTTCTATGGCATAATTTGTATAAGTGAAACATGGTTGAACAAAACAATTTCTGTCGCGTCGCGAAAATATTCATGCCGTGAGGAAAAAATTATTTGAAACCTCATCGGAAATATTACGCATTGACATAAACGAAGATGAGAAGAAAATTCTTAACACAATAGGTTATCTTCCAACAAACCAATATATGAACGAAACAAATTCCTCGTCAGTCCGGTAGCCAAGTATGGATTTTTGGTCGAACCTTGCGCTAGAGGTCCCACAATAAATTTTAATGGTTTTGACATCTATAGACCATGCAGATGAAGAAACCGAAGGATTCCCACCTGTCACCCTTGATCATTTTGATAAAACACATTGTTTCCATGGCAACCACAGGACGAAATAACTGATATTATTGGAATGTGAATAATTTGATCACTATCTGAATATTTTCCTTATCCTTGAGTCTAGGTAGATAAAACTTGCCACAATATATCCTCGAGCCAAGCTCTCTCCGCCAATACAAAACTATCCAAGATGACTGCTTTGTTAAGGTCACAGCGACGTCATTTTTTTAAGAAAACATATTTTGGCCGAATTTTTGTAACTGGTTTTTCGATTTTTTCATTTATGTAGTTTTTTTTCGTATTAAATGAGGGATAAATGAAAAAATAATTATGTGATATGAAATAAAATACTTTGGTCACTTTTACCAGAAAAAAAATCTACAACAAAAAGATACCATTTCCGTTGTGCCCATACTGTCGCCATCTTGAATATACTCATGGAGCTTTGTTCAGAGGGTTTTGCGAATAGGCTAAACGTTACTCCCACGTGATACGCTATAACGTCTAAAATGCAAACTCTCAATGTTTCTTCATTTTGTAGAACCAGGGAGAAGTGCACTCAGCCCTATCTGACCTGGCTTTTTGGGACCTGACCAGACCTGGTGGGGGGCATTTTGGCCCCCTAAATATTTTTCTTATCCATTGATCTAGAAGGCTGAACCTTAAAACAATATACCTTTGGGTCAAGCTCTACCAGAAAATGTAAAACAAATGCAAGAAGGCCGCTTTGATGAAGTCACAGTTACGTCATCTTCAAAACAGGAGTGTTTTATAATGTATTTTCTTTGCAAAAACTGCATGATAAATTAGTATATATTAGTCTAATGTGAACTAAAATAGATTCTGCCCAATTTTCATCAGAGTGAGTAGGATTTAATGTCATTTTCATCTTTTTAGTCATATTACGACGGGGCCTACATCTGCACGAGAGTGTTCACAGTTACTATTATCGTGGACACTGATCAGCTCAGCCAGTACAGCACCCCAAAGCAGGATGGAAACATCACTTTCCTGGTACCCCACATGGTCACCATCTTGAATTTACCCATGATTCCCTACTTAGGGGTTATGCAAATAGGCTCAAAATGAACCCAATATGATAAACTAAATAGTCGCGGAGGGTAAGCTTTCATTTCTTTGTCGTTCCGGAGATAGGGCATAAGTTTGGTTGGGGAGTCATAATGACCCCCAAGCCTGGTAGTATTAAAGTGGGTTGAGGTGCAAAATTTCACGCCCAATCTCAAGCCAGACATTCAGAAATCTCAACTTCTTATGGTATAATTTTGGTTCCGTTTATGGAATGTTATGGGTCAAACGTTACCCGTACAAGTGAACAGAATCAAAAGATGGCCCCTATGATGAGGCCAGGATGACGTAATATTAAAAAAAATCATTTTCTGCAAATGTTTTGGACTGAAGTTTTTTTATTTCTTATTAATGCAATTTTCTACAAATACACGAGGATTACATTAGAAAATAAATATGTTTTTGAAGCAAAAAATTACTGGACACTTCTACGCCAGAAAGGCAATAATCTAGATTGATAACTGCCAAAATGCAGTCGCCATTGCAGGTTCACTCGTGTTACCTTGCTCAGAGTGGTTTAAATATAATGAAAATGATGCTGACAGCACAAGCTGAATCTTTCAAAAATGATGGCCCTCAATGTTTTTATGACAGTGAAAAAATCGCAAAGAGACAAGGACGGCCTGATTTCACCCGCTCGAAAAGGCTCCGAGTCACTTTTAAGTATTTCGAAATCATCATTTTGGTTCAGTTATTATGCATGCCGATCACTTTAGCTGCATGTTAATGAGGCAGTCACAGCACAATGTTGTACAACTCCTTTTCTTTAACGAAATATTCGTAGACGCACATACATGTTTAGGAAACCACTTTCCTGTGGTAAACGATAACATATAATGGTGAAGAAGCGGCATTAACCCACAGGTCGACGATATTCTGACGATACTGCCTTCAAAGACATCACCATACCAGAATATCTTATGATTATGGCGTTTCCGTATCTTAGTCATATGCTTCTACTGGGGATATTCACGTGGACAGCATGAATACCGTGCATAGTACTAGTAATACGAATCAAACAGATAGGAATCAAAGAGCAGTGATGATACGATGGCTGTGCGAATCCACCCATAGTCATTTGTGAGTTTTGTGAGCATCAGACGGAAGAAAGGGTCATGTTAACAATTAAGAAACCCCAATATGTAACATCTGCATTGTGAACATATTTCCTTAAACATATGGTCATTTCGTTAAGTTTATATCAATTGTAGTTCCAAATCAATTATTTATTTCTGTTATAAACACAGACACACAGGAAGTCATTGAGTCAATTGTCGAGTAGAGCTTGACTCATAAATACAGTGTGGCAAGTTTAATCTCCCTAGACCAAGTATAAGGAAAATATTCAGATGTTGATCAATCACTCACATTCCTATGATATCAGTTATTTTGTCTGAATAGAGTGACACCCATTTTGGTCCGCTGAGCCGTGACACGCCTGAACATGTCTGATACACAGCGAAGTTTGAATGTACATTTGTAGGTACCGGTAATAAACCTATGGGCTTGATCATGTATCGGTCTGTAACCCGTTCATGTTCAGGATTGCAAATGGTGCCAGATTATTCAATAGCCCGTGAGTAAGGGCAACATTTATACAATTTATGATCCAGGAAGAATACTTAGAAGGGTGCATGCACAATTTGGTGTCTGTACAAAATTCGGAAAACGGCGAGCCCGAAAGACAGGAAACATTAGTTGGATGTGTGGATTCGATCGAACCGGCTCGCGCTGTTGACTACCACGGAAGGTATTTAAGTGGTGACGAAATCATGCGCATGTGTACCCGGGGGGCCTATTGCTGGAGTATTGTGGAATAGGTGGGCCTTAAGAAGTCCATATGTGGCGTGATTGGTGTTATATTGAAGTTCCTGTTGAGTATAGTCAGGTAGGGACGGTGGCGTCAATCTGCGCATGCGCAGTCAGCGAGTAGGAGAGATGGGGACTTTGGGATGGGAGTCAAGTGATCCAAATGTGTCATACTTGGCATCATTTAGGCACAGAGGACTTAGGTGGTGACGTTGATGTGTGGTACGCGCATGCGCGGTCAAGATGTAGTGAAGAAGGTGCATGTTCGGCTGAGCTCATCCGCACTCGCTAGTAATAGAGTAGTTTTGGTGTGGGTGGGGGGGTGGTTGATCACAGGCGAGGTCGCATGTGAGTTGAGACTTGCTCCAGTCTCGGTAGAAGTATGAATGGTGGCCTGCATATGCGCAACCGGAAGTGTAACGCTTTACCGGAGACTACAGGGGTAAAAGTCCTCGTGGGAGGTTTCCCCAAACGAGAATTCTGGGCCCAGGATATAATACCTTAAATTGTTCTAAGGAAAGCTCTTGTTCTCCTTAATACGACCAGCATAGTATAGCAGTGGTGCGTTAGTGAGCGTTAGTTAGTTAGTGAGTTGCATATGTGACAAGCATGAAGATATTGGTTTCAGCGACTAAGCCAGGAAATATATCCTTCCGAATAGAATTACGAATAACAAAAACGTTTATTGAGTGGGTGGGTGAGACATAACTGAGTGAGGTGCGAATGAGGGCGCCGAAACGCAGTGACGCCATAACGATGGAGAGTAAGATCCCCTGCACAAACAACCTCCCGTTCACACAAACCTAGCCGCTTACGTCTTAACTCCATGACGCAATCAGATGAGAGAAAGAGAGATCGTACACGCCTTAATGCCTTATTTTAACGCCTCAATGCCCTGCCGAAACGCGACTACCAAGTATTGACGTCACCGCCAATAGAGACTTCATGGCCGGCGGTGACAATGGTCGGAAGTGATATCACACGCCTGTCTGCTCTCCTTGTTGTGCCACCTGAACCCTAGAGTTTGTAGTCTATATGGCGCACCAGGATATCGGCGGCACCGCCAGGCGAGCGCACATGCGGACGATGATGTCCCTTCCGTTCTTAGCGTACCTTCCGCCGATGCCCATATCCAAGACTCGGACAGGGCAGATGAGTAAACCCGGCTTTGACTCACCCTCGGCTAGTTGTGAGCCAGCTGTTTAGCCTTAAAATGTATAAAAAGGTTGCATATACACTTATTTCCTACTGATAAAAACGCTTGATTAAATTTATCTAATTCAGGGAAGTATCTGCAATGCATCTGCCTCCATACTATATATTTTGAAGTTTTTATGCGATGGGAAATTTCTTAAAAATTAATTTCCATATTTCCTCTATATTCATCCGATATCCAATGGTATAGGAGTTAATGGAAATTTGCTTGAGTTGGTATTAAATAGGCTAATTATTCGATCCTTAATGGAACTGATAACAACATTATCTGTCCACTGTCCAGTAGTGAAGTATAATATTCACTGAACAAATAGATGTCACGAATGATGATGTCATATTTCTTCAAAATTGGTTTTAAGTTCAGCAACATATGACTAAAACCCGTCTTTTTGAGCGAATGGCTGTAAGCCCCGAGACAAACAATGCCACCTAAAAACAAGTTCTTGCGGTAGTCTCAGGACATGGTCACTTACGGATTGTGGCGATACGGTAGTGCATTAAGGCGTTGATAGGGCGTTAAGGCGTTAATGGGTGACAGAGGCTAGGTATATCTGTGTGTGTGGTTGAGAGGGAGGGTGTGTAGGATATCTCCCCAGCGTGAGAGTGTCAGTGCGTTTCGACGCACTCACTCGTACCTCACTTACTTACGTTTCATCTAAGCTATCAGTCTCTCAAAAACTCACTCACGCACTCACACATCATTGGGATACCACCCCAATCGTAAACCCACACTTTACCCTGTTATGCCCTGGGCCTGGGTATCTCGTTTTGTGGAACTGCCAGGTCTGTCACCCCTGTCGTTCTCGGTAGAGTGTTCCAATAGCGGTTGTGCATGAGCAGGTCACCCTGGCCCCACAACCGCCGCATGTGCAAGTCAAGTACCGCGGGTGACCCCGCCTGTGATCAACTACCCAGACAACCCACACAGAAACTATTCTACTATTTCCTGATTGCGCATGCGCGCAACAGAGTATACCTTCTCTTCACTATTCCAAGACTTCACTTTCGCATACCACAGGGCAACGTCACCAACCAAATCTTACAATAGGTTATCATGGAGGGTACATTTGGACCACATATTTCCCAAAAGGCAAATTGCCCTTTCTCTACTACTACGCATGTTCAGAAGGACGACACTGTTCAACGCCACCACCCCTATTTGACTTAACAGAAACTATAAAATGGTACCAACCACATCACATTTGGATCCATCATGACCCAAAAACCCCAACATCAAATGGTCATCAAATAAATTCGTCCATCGGCCCACTCCTCCCGTCGTAGTATTTCAGGTTATGGCTAGCCCCTTTCTGGATTTTTTTCCCCTAGTCCGAATTTTACAGGCACTCCTTGTGGGTTGTCTTCCGGGTGTACATAGTGCATAGATGTCGCCCTTTGACGTGGGCCATGGGAGACCAAAAGCGCCATTTGCAAATCTGAACATGAAAGGGTGACAGATCAAATGCCATCTGTTTATTACCTGAACATGATATCTTTAATCCTCGCTGCAAAGAGTACCACACATGTCCAGGCGTGTCACATGCGTGTTATACCCCCAATCACGGCCTATTTGGGACCACTGGAAGTGGTAAATTATGAATTTACCAATTTACCCAGGATCGAGGTGATCTCAGATCCCAGGTAGAGATGGATGTATTGAGAACATAAGCACCGTAGGAGTAAAGTTAACGAGCATTCATAAGTAGGGGTTAAAGGGTGTCATGGTAATTCCGTAACATTGACATCTTGGACCAGTTGACCCGTATTGTGATAAATGAACAAACATAAGAATTCAGTCATTAAATGAGTCCATATACAGACACAGTTTGTCTCTCTACGACTAGGCATATGGGGCATCGACAAAGGATGTGTCTGAACAGGTTATAAGTGTATAATATTGTATATCCGATAGATCAATAGATATACAATTCCAAAATACAGCATTATATTCCAATCATTCACCAACTGACAATCATTCAGTTCTCCCGCCTTCTTGAAACTACTTTATATTAATTTTGAATCACAATCGGCACTCGTCTGAAGAGACGAAGAACAGAAATATAGAAAGTTCTACCTTGCCAGATGAAGAAGTACAAAATATATAAAAGTGTTCCCAGAACCTTTGACACCTGTGTTTAGCGTATAAAATTACCGTATACAGTACATAGATTTCAGTCTAAGAAACTGATATCGTGAGTTCTTCCAGATGTAAACGTTTCTATAACCTTTCGATCCCATGAAAAAAAAATTGTTTGTTTTGTTTCCTTGATTTCTCTGTTCCCGTATCAACCAGCGAATGTTGCCTACTGTCGAAATTTGGAAGTTGAACATGGAATTTGGAGACTATTTATTATGTAAGCAAAACTTATTAAATAAGTGAAAAAACTGAATGTGAGACGAACGAATTATTTAGTTTAATTCTTAACAGTAAAAAAAAACACTGCGCGTATAAATAAAGTCAACAATGTTAGTAATTACAAGTTAGTAACTCCTAGCAACGGCTCAGTGCATGCCCATAATCTAGGCCTAGCGTGATTCAAAACGTTTTCATTTTGACAGTTTGTTGCACAGTGACATTGTGTATTAAGAAAAAAACGCCTCAATCAGGGCTAATTATTTGAAAACTGAAAGACACACAAAATTATGTGAAGGAAGAATTAGTCATGACACCAGAAGAGGAGGTCATGGCGGGAACATGGCGGACTGATGGCGGACCGATGTGGTTCGGTATACAGATACCAGACTTTTTGTTCGGTACCGTACGGGTACGGAGGAGAGTTTCACTGATCAATGCATATTCCCTGTTGTATTTCTAAGCATGGGAATTTTCTTCCATTCGGTGTTCGCTCATATGAATTCATATGCTGTGTTGTGACGAGCGGACACACAAGTATGGCATTGCGTGATATCACAGAGAGGAACCGAGAAAACTTATATTCTTTTATTTGGAAGTGTACCAGTTCTGGTGAACTGATTGCAGCCATGGTGAACAGTAATATTATTTCTCCCGGTTGAAGCATGAATTAGAGAGAAGTTACTTCAAATTAGAAATTATTCAGCGTATGGTCCCAGCAGTAATACCAAATATGGAGTTATGTGTTGATTAGTGGTGATTTATTTATTTCATAAACAAATGGAACCGTGTACCAGAGAAATGATATTGCATTCGTACTTTCCCTAACAGTTTTTTAATCACCATTCTGAGACCTCCGCGGGCGTCTCTCCCCTTAACCGTGGGATTTTATCGGGCATCTGCGGCAAGTACTCGGGTCCGTCAAGATCGCATTTAGCTCCGGTGTAGTCTTGTCTATACTACGCGAGAACAACGCTACGGCTGCAAATCAATCACCAGATTGAGTTGTTGAGAAAGTGCCGGACGGGCAATATTTGCCGAACCCGTTAACCATAACCAATAAAATAATTGTATTCTATGTCCACTTACCTTTCATAAAACACCTTGTTTAAGAGTGACTATCGATGTTTAGCTTTGTAAGACATCTAAACTCGGACGAGGGAGTAAAACTGTCCACATCGTCGAATGCTGATTTCGCGCCACAACACCGCGCGATGCGGACAGTTTTACCCCCCTCGTCCGAGATTAGATTTCTTGCAAAGCTAGAAATGGACAGTCACTCATAAACAAGGTGTTTGATGGAAGGTAAGTGGACATAGATTCGAATTATTTTATTGGTTATGGTCAATTAGTTCGGCAAATAGTGCCCGTACGGTACTTTCCCAACAACTGGATCTGGTGATTGGTTTGCAGCCGTAGCGTTGTTCTCGCGTAGTATAGAACGAGGCTACACCGAACTTTTGTTTAGTTTTATCAGAGATGACATTTTCTCTCTGGTTTTCATCGGTGAAAATCTCGAGTAAGCTGACGATGAAACTCCAGTCGGATAGATGAAATGAATAGGTAAATCGTACTGAACTCTGTACCGGTATCTCAAGAGAACCAGAACACAGGTGGTTTTCAGTTCACCGAGTTAATTAATTTCTTTATAATAATTTGTGTACAGTGGGATAATTTGTATACAGAATCCCTTCAGTCATACAATGCCAAAATCTCGATCAAAATCACAGAGATGTCGAT
This sequence comes from Hanleya hanleyi, assembly GCA_036873755.1. Lineage (NCBI taxonomy): Eukaryota > Metazoa > Mollusca > Polyplacophora > Lepidopleurida > Hanleyidae > Hanleya > Hanleya hanleyi. Next base: position 37,572 of record JAVTVY010041916.1, on the reverse strand, counting down.
TTATGACCGATCTGACATTTATCATGGTGTTTTGAGTTACGTATTTGCAAAACTCACCGATATTTATTCGGCTAGTTTTTCTTCCACATTCTTGTAATTTAACGAACCTTTTACTTATTACAAATTAATATTTAAATTGACAATTGTTTCTTATTGTTTTTATACTTTTCTGGCGGCAATATTTAAGCAATATTATAGACTGAAATCTAAATCGATTTTACTCTGAGATCCAGTGCTATTTATAGAAAAAAAGTAGTGTGGCTGTCGGCGTGTCAAGAATGAACCGAAAAATTCGGCACCAATCATCCAGTCAAATTGCTGCATTTACGAACATAACGACAGGCATTTGTTTATTAAAAAAAAAAAAAAATCGGCCAGCCCAGTCGCGGCCCACCGAAAACCCCAGTGAACTGCCTGCACGAAACCCACATGGCACTGAATTATGAAGCCCAACCACAGCCCACATTAATTGGGCTCAGTTGAACTTGCCGAGCAAAATCTGTAGTGGGCCCGGTCCATGTGGGACCCATCTGTATTCCCGCAAATAACCAGCTCAAAACCCTATCCAAGCTAAGACCAATTATGCTATAAACCCACATGAGGCCCAAATGGGAATGCTGGGTGGGCACATTGCTGAATGCGACGTTAAACCTTAGTTCTCTCTCTCTCTCTCTCTATATATATATATATATATATATATATATATATCTCTCTCTCTCCCTTATGAAAATATACCACACTTTACCACAAAATACTACAGCAAACTTGTGGTGAAGTGAGGTATTTTGTAGTAAACTATAGATGAGGTATAGTATTTTGTGGTACTCTATAGTTACTACAATTTACTACAGTGTCAGTGTAGCATTTACTACAGCAGTGCTTTAATATACTACAAACACCAAAGCATACCGCAACTCAGCTGCAGTATTTTGTGGTAATTTGTAGTTTCTACAGTTTACTACAGTGTCAGTGCAGTATTTACTACAGCAGTGTTTTACTGTGAGACAGTGTTGTTGAGCTATACTACAAACTGCAACACATCTGTAGTATTTTGTCGTTGTTTCTATAGTTTACTACAGTGTCAGTGTAGTATTTACTACAGCCATGTTTTACTGTACCGGTATTACAGAGTTGTTAAGCTATGCTAAATAATAAAAAAAAAGCATACCACTAAACAATTGTATTACTTTGTGGTTTGTACACTATACTACACTGCCGGTATAGTACTCACTATAGCAGTGTTTTACTGTACTACAGAGTTGTGCTATACTATTAAATCCCAAAGCGTCATAACCACAACACAAGTGTAGTATTTTGGACCCTATATGATCCAGATCTTATAAGATTTGCAATTTTATATGATCAAATAGGATTCAATATCAGTCCACAACACCCAAATAATGTTCTCCATATTTGACTGCTCACAGTTGGAGAGAGAGATTTTGTACCACCAATCTCCAATCTGCTGTTCATGAGGCATCAAATATCAATTTTGGTAGTTTCATAAGAAATTTATCTTAAAATTTAATACAAACTCATGATTGATATTTTCAATAAACTATGTTACAATTGAATTGAAGGATTAATTTTATTTTCAATATTGTATGAATATTCTATCGTTATGCTGGTATTTGACTGTGAAGTATTTGAAATGTCATTTAGGAAATGCTGATAAAAATTGACAAACAAAAATCTAATTGCCATCCATCATAGTTCGATATCCAAACAAATGCAAGGTCACTGAAAACTAAAATTTAAATATTCTAACTCTAATTGAATTCACTGATAATCTTAATCGGAAATTTATTAAAATTGGAATCAATGTATTAATGAATGTATACAGTTTTAATTAAAATTGAATTAAGGATGTCCGCTGGTGGTAAATCAAAGTAATTAACTTGATGAATAATGCTTGTTGTTGCATTCATAATTGTATAATAAGGGGGAAAAACAAAGAAAAAATATAGGTCGATATGCATTTTTTAGCTGTTGACACTGTTAAATGGATGGACCTATGCTCCATTTGATAACCTAGAAAACAAAGGAAATAGCCCTGATTCTGAAGCCTTTTCACGAAAAAAATCATATAAATAGTATTTAACTTTTTCTTATATTCTAACTGTTTGAAGACAACCACAATGTCTATCAAAATTTATCAAATTGGATGAATGTTGCTGCACAAAATTGTCGGCTAGAAAATTTTTAAAGGAAATCCCTATCAAATCCCTATCTCTTAACCTAAGAAAGGAAGATAACCCAATAGGAAAAACTTGCAAAACGAAAAGAAAAAATTTACCAGCAGACATCCCTTAACCCTTGATTGTCATCACTTCATTATGAAGTATGTTTTATGTTATCATTCAACTACTTGAACATTCTCATGAATTAATAAACTTCTGCTCAGTTCAAATGATTTCCCAATTTGAATGATATTTACAAAGTCTCTCTACCCTAAATGGAGGGGAGGTAACTCTGCTTGTTGACACTTTGACACTAGGTGGCGCTGCACAGAGACAACAAAGATGGCCGCCGAATGTTTTTTTCCAGTTATTTAGCTGAATGATTTGGGGACAGTAAAAGTCATATTTCCGATTATATATGGCTGATGGAACGGATTCAGATTGATGGTAAGTACCTTTTGCAACTTGTAGGCTAAAATGGCATTCTAAACTGATCATTTACGCCAACACTAAGTGTGAAAAAGACTTGCACATTTGAAAATTGAACAATTGATAGGCCTAATGTTTTTTTATTTGCAAGCTGTAATAGTGCTCCATTAGTTAAGTCTGGAATATTTTGGACTAGTTTAAAATATATTTTAGTTATATAAATAACTTTGTCAGGTTTGTATATTACACTGTAAATACAACAACGAAAACATTATACTTCCTTGAAAAGATTGATTTATCTCACCGGTTTATGAAGGAAAGGTGGTGTGTTGGTTGATTTTCTCGTCTTCTCTAATCTATGGGTAGGATAGTCAGGTATATAGTTTTATTGATTTATTGATTTTATTAAGCCCAGTGTAATTAACCTTAGATATAAAATGCTGTCTAACCTTACCAACATTGAACGCTCGTTGATTACGTTAAATATATGTGTACCATTCTCAAAATATAAATAAATGACTACAAAGTCTGGGTGTCTCCACATAAATGCAATTTAATGTATGAGCTTTTGGCCTTTTGCCGGGAGCCTTGATCAAGTGAACATAAAATAATATGAAAATGAAAATATGTAAATGTCGAATATATTGACAACAGATACATGTATAATATAATACTTCTGCATATCAATTGCATTTACGTAGAGAATGTCTGTTTGCAGTATTATTGAACATCACATATCTAAAACAGTAAGACAAAATTGTGGTAGGCTCTACTGTTGTGCCTCTGAGCCTGACCTTGGGATAATTGCCAATTTCAGAAATAAGCGAACATAAAACTTCACCCATAGCAATGATTGATCTTATTAGAAATTACAGATTTCCACTTTAAATGAAATCCATCTGAACTAATATCCAAAAAAACCCAGATATTTTAATGGCAGAGAATCGTATTTATTATGATGTTTTCAACTGCTGAACAGATATGTATATTTTGTTAATCAAAATAACCTGTGAACCTCACAAGAATAGATCAGTTTCTCCTAGTGGTCTGTCGTGTAAGGGATTAACCATGCTGGGTGACTCTTTGCACAGTTCATTGTAAGAAACCTGAAGGAGATGTTTTTACAATCTCAATGTGTCATTTCCTGTACTGGTATATTTATTTCAACACGAGCTTTCGTAGACACAAGACTACTTCCTTAGATTCAATAAACAAGTCATTTCCGATGTTTACTTGAAAAACTTGACATAACATATGAATGAATTGATAACAGTAATCTGTGATTCTTTCAAGTCCTGGCTTTCATTTCATACTGTCGGTTTCACAGTCTGAGTATCCTGTCCTGTTAAATTGCATCTCTCCTCATCACACCATAATGAACAGTTTATCAATGATGTGTTTATTATGTTCACAGCTTCACTGTGGATTCTGGTGAAAGAATAGAAATACGCTTACAACACAGCTTTGCTCAGTTCCGGCTAGGCCAAATGTACCAGTGGTGTGTACTATTCCTGACAACCCGAACTTGGGATGCTTTTCATCCAGTTAAAGGCTGAACTATATGATGTGACAAATTATGGTTAGTATAATCCATTGTTCATCATTGCACAGTCCATTGTATGCCTCTTACATATCAATATAAAGGTAAAATGGTCTTGTTGCCTAAGCTTTAATACATGTTGTACCCCATCTGTGTACTTTTCAATTGTGAAAATGTCACCCTTGTTTGGTGGGGGGGGGGGTATCGTCTACTGTACATGCTATCATCCAGTTTTACACATTATCTGAAAGAAGTCAAATGCCATTTATTAGAATTTCCAGGTTGTTTTGTTACTCAAATGTCCTGTTGATTGTTGATTACTTCATATGAATAAACAGTCCTACAAACAATTGTTTGGCCATGTCAATGTTAGTACAGAATTGAGTTGAAAATTGTTGAATTTATTTTCAAAATAAATCACGATATGATATGTTAATAATTGTTTTCCCCACAGGAGATCACAGAGCCTGCAAAGAAGATGAGCAAGACAGTTCGTGATGCCCGGAAGAATGAGTCAAACAACATCCTTGAGAGGTTAAAAAAGCAGCGACAAGGAAAATTTCCAGTGGTAGCTGTTCAAGATGCGTCAGATGAAGTAAGTATAAATTCAACTATCAGGACTATTCAGCTAAATCCCTAGGCTATTATCAAATAATCCATTATTTTTACTATTGAGTAGATTGCTCATTAATTGTCTCATCTATTTTACTGATCCCTTTTAGATAACTATTTCTAATAATATTAATCCAAACTTATCTCAATGTGGACAAAATATGTGGGTGTGCGCCCTATTGATTTTGGTTTTCTTCTTCTTTGTAGGATTCTAATAGCCGACCAGACATGAGGGCTCTGCAGAAAGAAGTTGAAGAGCTGAGAGTGGAGAACCAGTCTCTGAAGTCAGAAAACAGGTCTTTGAAAGTCGACTTATCTACACTTACTGGTAAGATTTTAAATTTGATTTTTTGCAAGTTTGCTAACCAGAAAAATGCATATTAAATGACACTGAATTTGAATGGTTAACAAGCGATCACTTGTAAATAATCATTTAATGCAATTAATCTTAGTAAGTAATAATATAATGATCTTTGAAAGTTTTAAAATATTGTTGATCCTTTGTCAACAAGATTCTGCAATTTATGACTGTTAACATTCTGACTGAATATTATCAATCCAACTGTCAGTACACATTTTGTATCTTTTATTTCACAAAACTGCCATCTGTACTTGATGACATCAAGACCTCGGTGAAGACAATGAAGGAGGTGGCATCACGCCAGGCATAGACTCGCCAAGCAGAACCACGTCAGCTGCCGACACCATCAACATCCGAACCCTTGCCACATCATACGCCATCACCCTCATCACCAGATCCATCAACTGGATCATCCGATGATTTAAGTGACGCCGGGATGTAATCACAGCTACCGTAAGTAAATTATTGCTGTCACCGTTTGAAATTAATTATCTGTATCAATTAAGAGAATTGAACATTTCTGAGTCTTGCTTGCTTGTATTAATTGTGTTACTACCCATATTTTGAGATTTTATCAAGATTGTTAAAACTAGTCAGAAGCTTAACCCTACCTGGCCTGGGGGACCATTATGGCCCCCTACCAAACTGTCTGCGCTATCTCCGGAACGACAAAAAATGGAGAGCTGAAACTCCGTGACTTTATAGATTGTCATATTGGGGTCATTTTGAGCCTATTTGCATAAGCCCCCGAGCAGACGACCCTGGGTAAATTCAAGATGGCGGCCACGTGGGGTACCAGAAAAGTGATTTTTTTTCGTCATATTTCTTCAAAATTTTTGCTTTTCCGCGACGAAAAGTGGACAAAAACTATTTTATTTCACATCACCTTAATATTTACTAATTTACCATGCAGTTTTTGTGAAGAAATTGCATAAATAAAAATTTTGCAAAATCTGACCGGAAAATCGACCATAAAATGACGCTTTTGAAAATGACGTCACTGTGACAAAGCGGCCATCTTGTATTTTTTTACATTTTCTGGTAGAGCTTGACCCAAGGGTATGGTGCGGTAAGTTTCCGTGACTTTATAGATTGTCATATTGGGGTCATTTTGAGCCTATTTGCATAAGACCCCGAGCAGACGACCCTGGGTAAATTCAAGATGGCGGCCACGTGGGGTACCAGAAAAGTGATTTTTTTCGTCATATTTCTTCAAAATTTTTGCTTTTCCGCGAAGAAAAGTGGACAAAAACTATTTTATTTCACATCACCTTAATATTTACTAATTTATCATGCAGTTTTTGTGAAGAAATTGCATAAATAAAAATTTTGCAAAATCTGACCGGAAAATCGACCATAAAATGACGCTTTTGAAAATGACGTCACTGTGACAAAGCGGCCATCTTGTATTTTTTTACATTTTCTGGTAGAGCTTGACCCAAGGGTATGGTGCGGTAAGTTTCGGCCCCCTAGCGCAAGGGGTAAGAAAAATAATTAGGGGGCCATTTCGGCCCCCCACCCCAGGCCTGGACAGGTCCCAAAAAGCCCAGGCCAGATAGGGTTAAATGCATCTTCTATAGTTTTCTAAAAATTTTGTGAGAAACGACAATTACCCTCAAAATTTCTTTGCAGCCACGTTCTCACATGGTCGTGAATAGATGCACCAGAACTTCGGCACAGAAGTTTGTCAATGACATGATGTCTGGAATGTACTCTCTGGAATATATGGCTTCCCACTCCTTGTCTGGTATGAAGTCCAGCAAGATGAAAGATGACACGGTGAAGCCAGCATTGGAGAAATTCATAATTGGTAAGTATTTCTTATCTATCACAAGAACACAGTAGTAATCATAATATGGTTTCCTTCATAATAACTTAATTAAATTCAATTAACTGTAATCAAATGCAGTTGTCAACAAGTTCAGACTTGCAGTAATGTCCCTTTGAAACATATACTAAATAATTTGCCAACTCTACATTCTTTCTTTCTTTCTTTTCTCCTTCCAGTTATTCGACTAAAGCTGAACAACTCATCGAAGCAAACCAAGAAGTAATTGTTTTTTACGTTAACAGGGTGGTGATTTTTTGGGACATTAACTCAGTGCTTTTTATTATGTTGTATGGTGTGCTGGCAGTTTTTTTTAGAATAAAGAATTATTATATAAGAAACTATTTTGTGTTATTTTCATTGTGTTATCAGAGCATTGTCATTCTCTGAAATAGATTATGCTACAATGTTGTTCAGTATTGAGGATGTAATATAAATACCCAGTCCGAAGCCCAGAGTGAAGCTATCAATCTATAGTTTTCAATCAAAATCTATAGTTTTCTACTATTCTACAACACCCTTGATCTCTATCAAATCTGTATTGCTATATGTATAGAATTCTATAGTTTTCTATCAAAATCTATAACGCTATAGTTTTCTATAGAAATTAATGGAGCTATAGATACTATAAAATTCTACAGATAGCTATAGTAATCTATAGTTAATTTATAGTAAGCTATAGTTAACTTATAGTAAGCTATAGTTAATTTATAGTAAGCTATAGTTAATTTATAGTAATCTATAGCTAAATTATAGTAAGCTGTAGTTAATTTATAGTAAGCTATAGTTAATTTATAGTAAGCTATAGTTAATTTGTAGTAAGCTATAGTTAATTTATAGTAAACTATAGAATTTCAACTGTAGTAAATCCGCAAAAGTACCACAAAATCGATAGTAATCTATAGATTTCAACTATAGATTGTTATGGTAAATTTTCATAAGGGTCTCTCTTGCTGGGTGGGCAGTTACACTCAGTTATTTGGAATATCCTTTTGTGTTCCAAATACAGTAATTATATATACGTCTACTGCGTTCATCATGTTCTCCGTTTGGAGATACGGGAAGATGGACGCCTTCTTCACAGGCTGAGCGTTACAGCACTTCAAAGCAATATGAGAAAAACTCACTTGCGCCCGCCAATAATCAATCCACGGTCTTCTCCAAAGAAGACAAACGCGCTATCCACCTAACCACAGAGGGGCGATCATCATGGAAGACACGCAGTTTATTAAATATATACTACTCGAACTCGCCCTAAACTAACTCAAAGTCAACTGAATGAAGATATAAAAATGTGAATTGGTAATTCCTGGATAGAATGCCAAGAATGTTAGGCATTGACTTAGATAATAAGTTTTAGTATAGAGGTATCGTATCTAACCTATGTAAGAAGGTGAGTCGCCATCATAATGTTCTGAATAGATTATCCCCATATCCCCACAAAGAATCGAGACGGTATTCACGAGACTTTTATTTTATCACATTTTAATTACTGCCCAACTGTATGACATTTTTGTGGAAAAGCTAACACAAATAAGTTGAGAAGATAAATTTTAGAGCCTTGAAATTGGTACACCATGGTTTTAATACCACATATAAGAAACTTATAACCAGGACTGAACTAAACATAGTCTTGAAGTTAATATGCTGAAATGCTTGGCTCGAGAAGTTTGTAAGGCTGTAAATAGATCCACTCCTAAATATATATCTGACCTGTTTACGTTCCGCGGCAATATAAAAAACCTACGCGAGGAAAATATTGTTATCCCACCAGATGATACGAAGGTCGAAACGGGCATCAAATCTTCAAATACTATGGGGCTCAGATTTGGAATGCATTCCCCAATCATTTTGGAACAGCTGCAGATTAAGCTACTTTTAAAATGGGGTGGACCAGATTGCCGCTGCAGTCTGTGCAGTCTGTTCAGTATTTTATGTGACAGTTTTTGTTGTTATAAGTATTCCCAAATAAGAATATGAATGTGAATATGTCTGTGATAATGTTTAATCGGGTTTATAAGCTATTAAAATCCAACATATGATATATTTTAACAGTCCCTGTCATCTTCATATACAGTGTATGTTAATATTTATTAGGGATATTTCTTCTCTCAAGGTTTGTATGTTTGCAACACCGACTCTAAATAAAACTTGAAATGAATGAAATGAAATGAACTCTGAGGCCTAACACCTAAACTGACCCAAGGCCAGTGAGATTTCTTCAATCCCACAGAAAGGAATTCTCTACACAAGTTGTCCACTCGGTGATTGATACCCTCGTATACATGCTCGTCTGTCTCTTAACTTTGATTCAAATCTTGTTCATGAAGTATTGAATATTTCACAAAGAAGTCGACATGTTTGATGCCAGACAACCGCGCACTGTTGACAATCTCCCTTTCCTCGACAGGACGACGAGCACCGTCGTCGTTTGATTCAAGCTAATTAGTACACTGGTAGTGTATGCTCCATGGATATACGTGTGAAATGTGGTCTTCATTAAAACTTACATTGTTCGTTCTAAGTATATCATTTACGTTCAAGGTTTCGTTGTCTGTTTGAAATTTGTTTGTCAGTAAAAGTTAGATCTTCTGTTCTAAGATGATCAAACGTACGAAGTTGGTCGAGGTTTTCTTTTAATAAGGTTCTACGTTGAAGATTAAGTCTTCGTTACGAAACAAACGGTGTAGTTTTGAAAGAAACGACCGCCCATATATACTTATATTGATTTTGGAATTCTAAAATTAGCTTATCTCACATTGTAGTTTAGTTTACCACTGGGCTGGGCGACTGAAGGAAGGATAGAGTTACACCACTACCCTAACCTAACTGCGTGGAGCATTTGATTAAGCACAGCTGTGATATTACGACCTCTGGCCTCTTGTCCGCTCCATTATGGACTCAAACAAGATGCGCCTATGAATGTAAAGAAACCTGTCAGGAACAACTTCGTAACGTTGTTGGTTGACTTTATGTTTTCGGGGCTTTGCCAAATTTATCTCAGTCTGTAGCTACAATAGTGATTGATTACCGTGTCGACTTGGTGATAGTCTGGGTTTTATAAGATATTGATGAAATAGTGACCTGGCATGCAGGTCTCCATGTAATTCTTATTTACGAATAACGATCACCGATTTAATTATTCCATAATTTCGCAACTAGAGGAAACAGATTAAAGGATAAAATGTTCAGTTAATTTAAGGCTTTACGTACGGAAATACAGTTACGTCTCTTTAATAGATTTCAGTGCCCTGGTCCAGCACCAAAAAAACTTCATTGCACTCCCATTTGCGAAAGTTGTCCGATGGGATATGATTCGTGACTGGACCACTGCAGTCAACTTTTATTTCATGAAAAACGTCACCCATCACTTTGCCGAAATCGTTCACCCTAGCAGCATCAAAACCTATTCAGCTATTCGCCTAGCCTGATTGATCATTTTACCAAAATTTCGGGAAAATCAAACAAGCCGTTGGAAAGAAATCACGTTAAAAAGTTTTATAATGTTCATGACAGCTCCATCTAATGATCGCATATGTTCCCCCTTTCAGACATGAGCTTATTACGGTATGTATTTAGACGACCAGCTATGGTCAGCAGATGGACGAAGGTTTGCTCTGGTCACGTCAGTTGTACAAATAAGAGAGCGAGTGGGACGTCGAACTCCTTGTCGACGCGAATATATCCATCGTCCAGTGCTTCGCCTCTACTCGTAAACAGAAACTTTGGAACTAAGGTAAGAGCGTTGATAACGCCACGAATCACTGTTTTCAAAAGCAAAACAAAAAACAATTCACCCTCTACCCAATTGTCAAACTGATAATTGCGTGATCGACCATAGACTACGCTATTTAGACGAGCGGCGATTTGCAAAAAGCGCCTTATTTTAGGAATAAAATGCACCCCCGTACACACGACCACTTCCTATGTCATTTGAAAGCTTATTTAATGTTCTTTCTTGTTAGACCGAATGTGGTCTTGAAATATATTGCCGTAAGGTGAAAAATTCATTCAAACGAACCAATATCCAGTCTTATCGTCACGAAAAAAGAAAGGGGGTGGGTTTGCTTCAGTGTTAATAACTTTAATCATTTTACACCAATGCACAGTAGTGAGGTAGCAATTTTCTCTCCATTAAACAGGGAATCGATTGATAACAGATTTGCTCAGCTAGCTTGAATCATGACGTCACTCAGGGGTTCTCACCAAATTCGCAATGAAATATTTTCTAAATACACAATGATGGTTTCTATACTAGGTTACTCAATGTACTGAAATTCACATAGTTGTGTCAAGTTATTGCCACCGGTTCTGTGTATCATCGCATGAAAAGTAAGGCTATACAAGGTTTCTCACTACCATACATTTTCACGGGTGATGTAGGCCCGTAGGGACTAATGGTCCTGTCTTGTAGTTAGAAAAGATTGAGCACCAGCTCTGTGTCTTGCTAACACAGCAAAAGATAGAGTTCTTACACACGACAAGAAAGAGGTCTGAAACTTCCATCTTTAGAATGTCCAGGTTTCTGTGTTTTTTATGTTCGCCTATAGTTGCAGGTCTGATATGTTTAAGTTACATTTCCATTATCTAATTTTAGGCGTGTTTTCGTTCATTTTCCAGTGGCACTACTTTCGTGCTCAAAATATGTCGTCTGCTAAACCACAGATTTTGAGAGGCGCATGTTGAGTGATTTTGTGGGATTAACTCAGTCATTCTCATTAGAAAGCGTGTTTGGGCAGTAATTTAGTATTAAATAATACCAGTATAAGTGTAATTCATTGTAGAAAACAATGGGATATTTCACTTTGCCTGTATTCATTTACATTTTCATGAAATATGTGTGTTGAGTTACAGTTTGGAATTTTCGCCATTTAAGCTTGCTCCTCAAGACTCTCTGCATTATCTTTTTATAGTAAGTTTCTAAAATCCAGTGGTGGTCAAATCATTTACGTAATAATTTCCCTGTATTGAGAAATGTTTTCTTTTAATTCTACTTCTGAAATATTCATGGAATGTTACAAGCATTTCCCCCTGATCTACAGAAAGAGCTCTGCATATCACAGAAACGCTGTGTTTGAAGCTGTAAGGTGACAGGGGAGATAACCAAATAGAACTGTAATATACTAGGGGTGTACTGACAGGAGGTACATGCAACAATATGATGCCATGAGAGGATGCATCCCAGCATACCTCCAGTCCATCTAACCATGAGGATTTCACATTGTATCTTAATACTAATTTTTACCCCTCGGTCAATTTTGGCCATGGGGTATTGTCGTCTTGTACGTCCGTCTGTTCGTACGTCAGTACGTGAGCGAGATAGACGGAAAACGGTTCCACTGAAGAATTCCAAATTTGGTATGCTTATTTACCTAGTCAAAGACCAGAAGCCTATTGAATTGGGACCTGATTGGGTGGAAACCTTGGCGGCCATCTTTAATTTTATGCAAAATGGATAATGATCCATATCTCGGAAACCATTCTACTGTTCAATACGAAAGTTGGTAAACATCATCGATACATAAAGCAACTTTCAATGAATTTCCAAACCGGCTTTTCTGATTAGCTGGAAATCCTTGAGGCCATCTTTAATTTATGCAAAATCGATAGTGATACATATCTCTGTTATCATTCAATTGTTTTATATGAAAGCCATCTTTAATTTATGCAAAAACTTTAATGATATATACCTCTGATATCATTTAAGTGTTCTATACCAAACTTGGTATACAGCATCGATGTATGAAGAGACTTGCAATGAATAACCACATCAGTTCCTCTGAGTGGGGGGAAGGATTTGCGGCCATCTTTAATTTATGCGAAATCATTAATGGTCTCTATCTCTGATACCGTTTAAATGCTCGATGTAAAATTTGGTATACATCATCGATGCATCAAGAGACTTTCAACAAATGACAGTTCTGGTTTCTCTGATTGGGCGGAAACCTTGGTGGCCATCTTTAATTTATGCAAAATCTTTAATGATGTATATCTCTGATACCATTTCAGTGTTCTATACGAAACTTGGTATACAGCATCAATGTATCAAAAGACTTTCAATTAATAACCACATCAGTTCCTCTGAGTGGCGGGAAGGATGAGCGGCCATCTTTAATTTATGCGAAATCATTAATGGTCTCTATCTCTGATACCGTTTAAATGCTCGATGTAAAATTTGGTATACATCATTGATGCATCAAGAAACTTATGTAATGAATACCGGTTTCTCTGATTGGACGGAAACTTTGGGGGTCATTCCTAATTGCCAAATTTTTGATAATCTGTATATTTGTGACTTGACTGCTTAGTGTTCCTGACATCTTGGTTCAAATTGAATACATTATGAATGTACCCAGAGCCGAGGGGTTTTCAGATGCATTGTTATTTACTGCTGAAGGATATGCTTTCGATTATCTGAAAAAAGTGATTTTTTTTACAAATATTGGTAACATGCAGTGAAGACATTATTTTATCATTTCCTCAGGTTGGTTTCATAATAAATGTCTGTCCCAGCGGTTTTTAAAAAATATATATATATGTGTACAATTACACTAATGCACTAGAGATCCTTGTTGAGAGGAATGTGTGAGACTACAAGTATGGCTCTTCGCCATGAGATGGAACATCAAAGAGTTAGTGGAATTATTCCATCAGCCTATTTTACATTTAAATAACCCCGTTTCAGTGCCTAAGGCTCTAGTTAATGTCTACTAAGCGTTTATCTAAGATTGCCAAGCATCTGACTTCAGCAATACTTAATAAATATGTTTTATGACTTTATTTGTATATTTCAATGATTTCGTTAATCTTTTGTGGATTTTGAAGCAATAACAAAAGTTATCTAGATTACCGTTGTAGGTGGGGGGTCATCTCATAATTACCATTGCAATTTACATGTTTTCCCACAGTATGTTCTTGGTAATCTACCACTTTTAATAAGATTTGTGGATACAATGTTCTATTAATTACTCTTTACAGGTCAATGAGTTTCCATCTCTTGAAAATTTGAAAACTATTTAAGGGGTCATCTAAAATTAATATTAAAATTGTCACATCAACAGTATGTTCTTGGAAACTTTCTTGTATGGTTTAATATCACACAGGAAAATGTCCACAAACATACCCACTCTCCAGATATGTTCTGACCTTACAACTGTCTGAGTATAGGACATCACTATATGTATTCATGTTCCCCAAAGCAAACGTTTCGGATATTTTGGGGAGTATGTCTTCTGCATCTCAAGCGTAATTCTCAGCAAGCGTCAAGCGTAATCGTCAATACAATTAATATTGATGGTATATAATCTCCAATATCATGATCTCGCTTGTTCTGTGCTTCGCACATATGTGCTACTATACAGTATTAGTATGGTGTGTTGATGGCGTCAGGGCAGAATTATCGCTTCTACAATGATGTTTCTCTTGTAGCGCTGTTTAATAGCGCTGTTTAATCTAATGTCGTTTGTAGTTTTCAAGATCCATAAGGTCCAAGTTCTGTACATAACTATTACTATTTTTTATCAGTTGTGTCAGGACAGAATTCCCGCGTCTGGAGTTCTGTAGATATTGAAATATATCAATCTCAATTTGAGATTTATCTGTTTGACCCATTTCATATGTATGCTGTTTCTTTCAATGTATTTAATGAACTTGTAAAAGAGGGCTATATCATCAAGCGCCTCCACTCGAATTTTCTCAAATTTGATGATACATATCGCATGCTGATAGAAAAAGACGAGCGTAGAGTGCTAGATCTATGGCTGTTCGTTTCGTAACTTGTGCCTAATTCCGCTTAACCCGAGGCTAGGGGCCGTGAGAACCTATGTATTTCAAGATCTTCATAGTTTTCATATGAACAGGCACAATCAAAGCGTGACTGAGATAAATCATACTCTAGATAACGATTTTACAACGTATATCATATGGATTAAGAATACTGATCAACGATACGGATTTGATATGTTTGGAACATTATGGTGTCTCGCTGGCATCATTGGAAACTGTTGACCGCTTCTGTCCTGCAGGAAATCAGCCTAGTTTTACCTACATGTATATTATGATTATGTTATTATATGAATTAGGCCATTGGATTATGAACGCGGAAATTATTTAATGGACGACGGCAGAATATTGAATGACGGACTAGACGCTTGTATTTCACAGTTTCCAAGGCCGATAACCAAAGACGAACACTTTTCCTCAATGTGGAGAATAGTGTCCTAGCTGGGTTAAAGATAGAGACCGAACACTCTCAGCCACCGGGCATTCTTATCATCTACACCGGAACTCCCTTTTCCTATGCTCTTGGGATTGGCAGTCTTAATTTGTACTGATTCACTTTGGACTGGTCTGTTGTTTTCACCTAAACAGGCTTCTGTACTCACACATAATCGTTTAACGTAAGTTAAACTCGTTTAACTTTTCATCAGTATTATAATTGTGTGCGTATTCATTCTGATAGCTATATATAAACGGCCATAAGAGTCATTCTTCCAAAGTTTAGTTAATGCCTCTATTCTGAGAAATACATTTTCAAATTAAGAGAGAATGTAAGAGTAACTCGGTCTTAGATTTGTCTCAGTATCATGTGGAGTTTAATGTGTTTGCCTAACACATGTAAACATGTAGTTTATTAGGACTTTGTGTCGGCCGGTTAATCACACTTGACATATGTTGACCCAATGGGAAACAGCAGCCACAAATAAGATGCACTGGGTATGCTCACCATAAGAGATAATATTAAATTGAATGTATAGTTGATTCGCGTGATATGGATGGCGTCATCTGTCGTACACACGTAGTTCTGATTTCCGCGTAATATAGGCATGCAATCGGCAGATATGCAAGACACATTACCTTCTCTTGAGTTGGGTATTGAATCATCATGCTGAACAAAGAAATGGTCCATAGTCAGATTTGTGCTGTCAGGGACTTAAAGACAAAGGGAGTTACGCAGCTAAGCTATCCTCACATTTCTGTGTATGGTGTAATAAGGATGACACCATCAGATACTTCAAATTGCGGTGTAACACAAATTACAAGCGTCTAGTCCGTCATTCATAATCCAGCCGTCGTCCATTAGAGAATATCCGCGTCCATAATCCAAAGACCTATTCCATTTTCCACATAACAGTATTAGCACCAAATTCAAAAAGACAATCATAGTATACATAAACATAGCTTGTTTCCTGCAAGAGAGAAGCGGTCAACAGTTTTCAATGATGCCGGCAAGACATCATGATGTTCCAAAAATATCAAATCCGTATCGCTGATCAGTATTCTTAATCCATAATATTCGTTATAGAGTCGTCATCTAAAAAAGATGTATCTCAGTCACGCTTTGATTGTGACTGTTCATATGAGCACCATGAGGATCTTGAAGTACATGGGTTCATACGGCCCCTAGCCCCGGGTTAAGCGGAATTAGACACACGTTACGAAACGTAGCGCCATAGATCTTGCACGCTACGTTCGTATTTTGCTATCAGCATGCGATATGTATCGCCGAATCTGAGAAACTTTGAGTGGAGGCGCTTGGTGGAATAGCCCTGTTTTATAAGTTTCTGCAACAATGTTGTGTGACGTTGATTAAAATCATCACATTTAACACAGGATCTAGCAAATGCTACTAAGCGAGATATGTATACGCCATATACAGGTCCCACTGGAATATTACTATCCAGAAAGGGATAGTTTAAGATGTCGAAATTGTAATCATCTCTTTTGTCATAAAGTCGACGAGAGAGAATGCCCGCTTCATTTTTATAGAGATAGAGATCTAAATAAGATATGCCTGTAGGGCTATCTGTAGTTTCCTTCAAATCCAGTGAAGGTGGATATATATCCTTTACTGCGTCATTTATATAGCGATTATCCACAGCGAGAAGATCGTCTATATAGCGTTTGGTGAATGAGAAGGAACGGGCTTTGAATGGATCGGTTTTTTGAAAGCGCCTGCATATAGTCATATTCATAAGAGAACAGATACAGGTCAGCCAACAGGGGTGCACAATTAGTACCCATTGGAATACCTATATGCTGCTGATATATTGTGTTGCCAAAATTTCACATAGATATTTTTAATGAGAAATTCAAGCAACTCTATAAACAAAGAAACATCCCATGAATGATATCTCTTGTATGTAGTAGAGCTAAAGAATGCTTTATGGCTTCTGACATTAATATATCTACGATCAGTTTTCTTCAACACAGATACTATTAATGAACTTAGATGGTCAATAAGGTCCTGATGAGGGATTGTGGTATAGAGAGTCGAGAAATCCCATGTGGATACATGTCTATACGGTATGTGACCTTTAACATCAAGTTCTTCCGTAAGACATTTTGAGTTTTTCAATATCCACATACATTCCACGCCAGAGTTCTTAGAAATAGTGGCGCATTACCTTTCCCAAAATGCTTTTACCTCCTGAAGGGCCCTCGTCAATAGGGTTGAAAGAAGCTTGGTGGTGCAGCTTCTAGAACCAGCTATGAATCTAGCTTTGTATGGTGATTTATGCATTTTGGGAGTCCAGTATATTTTTGGTATGTCGTTATGTTCTACTCACACTTTTGACTACTGTGTAATAGGGATGGCATCATCAGATGTACTCACAGTTTCGACTGTGGCATAAGGACAAGCAACTTGAAGACGTGTTATTTCACACTGATTCAGATATCTCTCCATGAAATATTCCCTCATGCCACATATGAAACTATATTGTCTATGTCAGAAAATATATCCCAGACGGTTTTGCCGAGAGATCTGAGTTAATTGCTCGTTTGGCAATTTTAGTAATTTTATTACGGTTTAGATGTTATATAAAAAAACCCTCATGCTTTCCACTACATATTGAACATATTCAAAGAAGTTTAGCAAAAATGTTTGATGTAGCAATGGCGTCAGAATTACTCATATCTGTCCAGGGGATGTAGTCCATAGTTTCGTAGTATCGCCCCCCCCCCCTCCACCTAAAACTTATAATATAGCAAATATTTCGGGCCCGACCACATAATATATTTTTACATTTTTAATAACGTAACAAGCTTTTGGGTACTATCATTCCGGGAAACTGTCATATTCGGATCTGTGGCTCAACCTTCGTCAGCATCAGTTACGCGCGTTGTCCAGGAGTTTAAAAATAGAGTTACTTTACATACAGGTATGGATATGTGAGAGAAATGTGAATGGTCGATCCCATGTTCTGATCCCATGTTATCTCGCCCAGACGAGACGGGCAACACTATGAGAAATTTCATTGAAAACGATTGTTAATATTTCCAAAGGGAATGAACGAACTGTTGTCTCATTTAGGTCCTTTTAATATTTTTGCAGTATCATAGTGGCACGGATCGTGGGTATATTCAAAATAGTACGCGAGAAGTGACATGAGACATTAGCATTTTCGTCCAAATTTTCTCGTTTTTTTACCTTAACCCTGCCTTGTCTGGTGGGGGGGTCACTTTCCTCTTTTTTCACAATTTGTTTTTGTTCCTATCTCCGAAACGACAAAAAGGAGAGCTGAAACTCCCTGACTTTGTAGATTATTATATTAGGGTCATTTTGAGCCTATTTGATTGGCTCCCCAAGCAGGGAATCATGGGTAAATTCAAAATGGCCACCAGGTGGGGTACCAGAAAATGGAGTTTTCTTCAGATTTTTTTTTTTTTTGCTTTTCTGCATGGAAAAGTGGGTAAAATATATTTTATTTTATATCAGATTGTTATTTATCATGCAGTTTTTCGAGGGAAAACCTAAAATAGAAAAATTGAAAATTCTGACTGAAAAATGCTTTTTTGAAAATGACGTCACTGTGACGTCATTATGGCGGTCATGTTTTTTTTTTGCATATTCTTGTAGAGCTCGACCCAAGAGATAGTGTGGTAAGTTTCAGCCCTCTAGCCTTTGTGATAGCGAAAATATATAGGAAGGGGGAGGGGGGAGTCACTCCCCGCCCGCCCCAAGCTGCGGTACACCCCAAATCGCCCAGGCCAGATAAGGTTAAAGAGAGTGAAACTAATTTATTTTATCTATAGTAATGTTTTCTGACGCACGAAGCAGTGGTGGAAAAAATGATTTGACATATTGAAAATCAGCGACTACAAGAGTTAATACAAGAGCCACGACCCTTGGCCCCAAACGCAGATTGCTCTGGCGTGTAATTATCGAGGTAAAATGTTTGCAATGTCCATTGAGGGCTATGATTATAGCAGATTAGTAGAAATCTTGTATCCAATAATAATTAAACTTAAATTCCAAGTTATATGTATTGCAGAAGCGGAAATCTGAAACTTACGCATTGAATACATTGAGATGTAATTACGTCTGCCTTGCGCCAGGTTCGTGAAACGCGTGCTGAGCCAGGTGTAGTGTGAGCGCAACGCAGGTCTACGTCTTTCTATCTATCGTAACTGGCATCAGACCACTGATAATTTTGTTACCTGTTATGTAATAGCATACAAAATCATCAAAAATCCAGAAGACTCTCGAATCATAAATTCACTTGGCATCACAATATTCGCCTCGTGGGTCATTCACTGTTAAAGTCTTGACAGATGTTGACCATGAAAATGCCTAATTCCCGTCATTGACAGCTGACCGGTGTTACCGAATGTCATTCCATTTGTAAACAGGGAGCCTTCTCACCCCTCAATGATCATGTCTCCATCCATCATGCACCGGGAAGTGCAGTTTGAAGCCTCATCTGCAACTTGAAATATCAGATGTATCAGAAATGCTGAAAAATCACAGCTCATAAAATCCACAATGATCTGCTCTCAAATTTCTAAACAATGCAGTTCGAGGGGCTCCGAACCGGAAGTGATTAACTCCGGTCTGATGCCAACTCAAGCAAGCTTCAAACAACGGCTTCAAGACAGTAAATGTTGGTATTAGCATACCCATGAAGGGTCTATTGAAACGTCTCAAGGTATATGATAGAGAGAAGATAAGGTGTCACACTTGTAATAGGCCTCAGCCTTAGTGACATTTATCGAAGGCATGGTAAACGATAAATTTTTCGGATACGGACGTCAATAACTACAATCGTATATTAATTATTAGAATTTCACGGTAGTCGTAGATTTGGCGATGTTAAAAGGCCGAAGTATATAGCAACCTCCAAATCCAACGCGTGATTATTTAGGGCGAAATCGTACACAAATCATACTCCGATCACCAACTACTCACCTTCATTTATTCGTCGCAACAGATACGAGAAAAAAATCTTGAAAAAAATTCATTTCTCTGACAGAGGTTGCCTAGAGGGTCAACGGATCGGGACGTTGATCGGGACTATTTTTTTTATGAGCTATGAGCTTTTGTCGCTAGGCTTCTGCACAATGAACGACCCCAGCTTGATAAGGTATGACGCCAGAAGGTTCATAGGTCTAGTCCATGGCGAAAATAGATCAACTGAATTAATATGTGCCATGTTGTCACTCTCCCCCACCCCCCAGCAGAGAGCTAGGATAAGAATGAGGTCATTGTGAAGACCAAAAATTTTCTGAACCCGTTGGATTTTCTTTGTTCAGTCAAAAGCACGAGCTTTAACACTTAGGTATGCACACATGATTATATTTTCCCCTACACCCACCATATTTTCGGAAAAATAGTACCACCGCCGCTCACAGCAAAATCGCTGTAGGTACGTTATGCTCACATGGATTTTTGGCCTGCATGCCCTAGTGTTCCATGCTGTATGGTCGGAAATTGGTCAGCTCGAAGCAAAAAACGGGACGAACATTTTGCTGCATCGGCTTCCGACCTAGGAAGATTATTATTGAGGTTTGGAATATACTTACTTTGATTGAGTATACCCTCTCTTACGACCACCTGTTTTGAACGACCACTTTTCTTTAAAGACCACGGCATTAACGTTCTTTTTATGAGATTATCATATTAAATTAAATTACCATTATTAAACGACCACATGTATTAAGAGACCATGTTCTTTTTTCAGTGTATCAATGGTGGTCGCTTAAGACAGGTTCCATGTATACATTATTTATGATTCCAGTATTTCCAAGATTCGAACGACAATTGTCTACAAAATATCGGCGAGAACGTCCGGCATATATTATTTGGTACCGAGAGTAGTTTGAAACTCGTACGACATATTCAGTTGCGTTATAGTTAATTCAAATTCATATGGTACCTTGTAGGATACCGTGTCCACGATAGAATACAGAGTGATGAGACCAGAAGACGAAGACGAGGTGAAAGAACTGTTTTATACATACTTTAGATGGGAGCCTTTGTCGATGGGAATGAACGTAGAAGTACCCAGAGAGTGTAAACGTTATGTGGACTACGCCCTTGCTGAAGGTCTTCATAATGGATTATTCATGGTGGCTGTTGATAAAGCGACCAACACAATTGCTTGTTTTGCAATTTCCGTTGTGGCGACTCCCGACAATACCAGAACTGGACTTATCCGCCTGACGATAAGGATTGCCAGAAATTGAGGAAAGCGTTTAATATATTTAGCAAATTATACCGCGAAGTTAACTTGTTCAAAATGTATAGGGTGGACAAAATCGCAAGCATCAGAGGAGGTGGGACAGCCGAGCGTTATTTCAGTAAAGGTATTGCAACTACAATGGTACAACACATGTTTAACCTGACAACGGAACGTGGTTTTAAAGTCATAGTTGCTGAGACAACGAGCGAATTCACTCGTAAAATCTGGGAGAAACAAGGCGCAAGTGTTGTCCGAGAGGTGAATTACCAAGAGTACATAGACGACGGGACACTCACTCGTAGAATCTGGGAGAAACAAGGCGCAAGTGTTGTCCGAGAGGTGAATTACCAAGAGTACATAGACGACGGGACACTCAATATGCCACCAGACAGCCCCCATAAAGAGGTAACTCTCTTCGTGAAACGACTGGACACAGGATCAGCGGAAAATATATCGATATAACAATTACACGCCGCATTGTATTAGACGCGCATCAAAACCCGGTGAACGCTCAGCATCTTATTTGTTCAACCATGTGGCAGAATGGATTTGTTTTCGACCAAGAAATGGTATACGACATAGTATTTGCGTTACCTGATTTCTCTGAAAAAGCAACATTGAAGCAATATCAGCTCTTCCAGATTCACTTTTCATTTTTTTCATTCCCACATGATTTTCGAGCCGCTACTCTCGCGGTTTGTGGAAGGCAAATGAGCAAAAACGAAGAAAATCATCGATTTCCCTGTTTTTGACTATGTGCGCTGTACGCTTATAAAAGTGGCATTACCGAACTATTTAACCCTATCTGGCCTGGGCTTTTTTGGACCTGTCCAGGCCTGGGGGGAGCTGGGGGGGGGCGAAATGGCCCCCCTAATTATTTTTCTTATCCCTTTAGCTAGGGGGCTAAAACTTACCACACTATACCCTTGGGTCAAGCTCTACCAGAAAATGTAAAAGAATTCAAGATGGCTGCTTTGGTGAGGTCACAGTGACGTCATTTTCAAAAACGGCATTGTTTTTTCGATTTTTCGGTCGGATTTTCCGAAATTTTTATTTATGCAATTTCTACGCAAAAACTGCATGATAAATTAGTAAATATTAATGTGATGTGAAATAAAATAGTTTTTGCCCACTTTTCATCGCGGAAAAGCAGAAATTTTGAAGAAATATGACAAAAACATCATTTTTCTGGTACCCCATGTGGCCGCCATCTTGAATTTACCCATGATCCTATGCTCAGGGGGTTATGCAATGGGCTCAAAATGACCCCAATATGATAATCTATAAAGTCCCGGAGTTTCAGCACTCCATTTTTCGTCGTTCCGGTCAGCTTTTTGAGATAACTTTGCAAACCCTATCTGGCCATTATGGCCTCTTCACCAAACTTTCTGTGCTATCTCCGAACGACAAAGAATTGGGAGCTGACGCCCGGTGGCTTTGTAGTTTAACATATTGGCGTTATTTTGAGCCTGTTGCATAACTCCCTGAGCAAAGGATCATGGGTAAATTCAAGATGGCTTAGACGTGGGTTACCAACAAGGGATGTTTTCGTCCGTTTTCTTCAAAATTTCTGCATTTCCGCTAAGAAAAATGAAAAAACCAATTTATTTCACATCAGATTAATATTTACTAATTTATCATGTCGTTTTTGATTAGGAATTACATAACTAATAATATGGAAAAATCTCACCAAAAAATCGACCAAATAATGCCTTTTTAACATGTGACGTCATCAAAGCGACCATCTTGGATGCTTTACAGTTCCTGGTAGAGATTGACTCAAGGGTATAGTGTGGTAAGTTTCGGCCCCCTAGCTGAAGGGCTAAAGGCCACCCCACCCCCCCCCCCCCCTTGCGTGGACAGGTCCCAAAATGTTCAGGCCAGATGGGGCTAAACCAGATTTATATATGCGTTTGTCTATACACAGGGACATGTATCTCAAGCAGCCTTTCACGTATGTTGCTAGTTTTCTTTAAATCTTTTCTGGTGGACCTAGATGCATCTATATGTTGTTGAGATTTTTGGTCCCCTCACCCCTGGGGGAAAAAATTACCCCTACTCCCTCCAGACTTTGGCAACGAAAAATCGATCAGACTACATGTAAATAGGGTTAACCCACTTAATCTTAAAGACGGACTACCCCACACCTCCCCCAACAGAGCCAACTGCTTTGATATTATGCACCTGTCAACTCCTCCCTACACCTGGGAACATGCTCGATGAGCCTACAAGTCCCAGGTTGCTTAGTGATATACAGTGAAATCATTTGTTCGTTTTCCGTTTTGATCAATACATGTAGTTTGAATGCTATTCTGGTAATTCATTACTGATAAAACTCGAAAGTCCGCTTTCGTAGCTGCTGTCATGCTGAAAACATTAAATTCGAACACCTCTCAATGGTTTCTAACACTCACAACTGATCAGTGAAAATTGACATTTCCAGTTCTGTTTATCTCGCATGCTTATAATCTTATCCAATGTATTGACAACTGATGGTTTGGTTTCTCCCTTATATTAACTCGTACCAGAAAACAAGTTCAAGTAGGATTTGCTACATAGGAAATGTTATAATTAGCTACATAGCCAATTCCATTGCACCAAAATGTCTCTCAATTTAACACCATTTAAACGGTCTATTGAGCTATGGTCTGTGGTATTTTAATGCAGTTTCAGTGGCTCCCAAATTCCGAAATCTAATAAAATGATATTTTTGGGCCATCAAAACGTCATTAAATGTTATAGTTTAATCCCCTGAAATTTTAACAGGATTTTCATTGAATCCTTAATTTTTCGTCTTTTAACGGTCTTTTAATGGAAAATATTAATGGGTTCTCCTGTTCATCCTGTTAAAAAATCCATTAAAACTGCTATTATATTTTTCCATTAAACCGGGAAGATGTCAGCCCATGAAAATACTGTTAATTTAAAGATGCCATTAAACTTGACGAACAGTTTAATGGGGCTTTATTACAGGGATTTTGATGGGTTGCTGTAAATTTAATGTAATTTACTACCCATTAATTTGTCAACATTCAAGAGCGTTGTCAAGGGTTTATCTCCCAGTATTCCAATGGCATTTTACGATAACAGTAAACAGTTGTGGTTATAGGGATGACATCATGAGATGTACACATACTTCCGACTGCCGCGTAATAGGGACATCATCATCAGAAGTACTCACACTTCCGATTGCCGCGTTATAGGGATGATATTATGAGAGGTACAAATACTTCAGACTACTGGATAATAGTAAAGCCATCAAAGATATACTCATCCGAATGTCACGCAATATGGATAACCTCATATGTACTAACACTTCCGGTTAGAGCGTAATAAGACTGTCATCATCAGATGTACCCATACTTCCGACTACAACGTAATAGGAATGACCTCATCAGATGCATTCAGGTCCGTGTAACCTTGCACATTTCAATTTTCGTTTTTCGTTTTTGGTTTCTCAAAATCAAAAACTGAAATTTGACCGTCAATTTTCAATTTTCGCTTTTTGTTTCTGTAATCTCAAAATCAAAAATTGAAATTTGACCGTCAATTTTCAATTTTCGTTTTTTGTTTTTGTGTTCTCAAAATCAAAAATTGAAATTTGATCGTCAATTTTCAATTTTTGATTCTGGGATTACAAAAACAAAAAACGAAAATTGATATGTGACAGTCAATTTTCAATTTTCGTTTTTCGTTTTGCTTCACGCAAAAATGAAAATCAAATATTGGAAATTGTCTCGACTTGTCCGTTTTCCGTTTTTTGATTTTAACTTTCACGTATCAATGTCAAGTTCGTATGTGGACGGGTTGTGATGTCACTTCCGGTACGACGAGTAGAGTAGAAAACACAGATCGTGTCGTATAAGTGGTGTGGAGCGTGAGAGGCATGTGGCCCATGAGGCCATCCTCGGGAGCCAGTGTATTGATCGATTTGTTAGGGTATCTATACATGGTTAGTTGCACACGGTAGTTCTGGGTAAAAAAAGATCAAGGGGTATCCTCTAAATCAAACCAATTATTGAACAGGTTCAGCTAGCTCATTACGCCAATCCACTAGCTGGACATCGCTGGCATAACTTTGATATCAGGCTGAAATCTACATCGAGAGTCAAGGCAAAAACCGCCAAAAATCATTTCTTCTTGGAGCGTTCAGATGCCCGTCAACGTTCAGGGTCAAAAACGCTTCAAAGCTTTAAGTGCGGGTTTCAAACGCTTCAACGCATCGACGCGGGAAGTTCCTTTGGGGGTTACGATTAGGGTGCCCACGTATTTATTATACTACCCTACTTTAATGAAACTCCCATGTGTATCAACCCCGTTGTTCTCCATATAATGCTTCACACCTGCCGCGCGAATACCTACTCGCTTCTGAACATGCGCAGTTGGACCATTATATTCTAGCACGAATGCCTGGCTCCATGGATCTAGTGTAGTGCAACTCCTACATCTTTCCCCCTACTGGTTTCCCATATTATGCTCCACACCTGCCTAAACAATTCGATTTGCGCTTTCCATACTACTCCGCGGACCGAAAGTGACATCATAAGTCTTGCACGTGCGCAGTTAACATTGACGAGTCAAAGTTAAAATCAAAAAACGAAAAACGGACAAATCGAGGCAATTTTCAATATTTGATTTTCATTTTTGCGCGAAGTGAAACGAAAAACGAAAATCGAAAATTGAATGTCAAATTTCAATTTTTGATTTTGAGAAACCGAAAACGAAACCGAAAATTGAAAATTGACTGTCAAATTTCAATTTTTGATTTTGAGAAACCAAAGCAAAAAAAACGAAAATTGAATTATGCAAGGTTACACGGACCCATTCACACTTACGGCTGCGGCCTGATAGCAAGCAACCTGAAGACGTGTTATTTCTTGAGCCCCTAGGATTGATGAAATAATCCATAATACCACATGTGCAATTATTGTCTCTATCAGAAAATCTTTTTTTGACGTTTTCACTGACAAATACTTTTTTGTACAACATTGAATTTTCGCACAGTATGTAAAAACATTGCAGTAATTGTAGTCCAGAATTTCAGGAAAATCTTACCATATTATAATCTGGGACATGAGGAGGTTGATCCACCAATGATATAACATGCAATCAAAAATTACATACAAATCGACTTAATATGTTTTGTTTCGTCACATAGTGATAACTACAGGAAGGATATTTCGATACTGTGGAACAAATCATTATGATTGCGTTTATAAATTGTTTGAAATTCAAATGTCATATGAAACTTAACCCGAGAATCATGATGAAAACGTCCGGAATAGATAACCCGGTACCGAGGATAGCTCAAAACTCGAGCCGCTTATCCAGTTGCCTTATAGTTTATTCACATTCATATACCTTGCAGTACACCATGTCGACGATGGAATATAGAGTGATGAGGCCAGAAGACGAAGACGGGGTGAGAAATCTGTTCTATACATACTTTAGATGGGAACCTTTGTCGATGGGAATGAACATAGAAGTACCTAGAGAATGTAAACGTTATGTGGACTACGCCCTTGAGGAAGGACTTCATAATGGATTATCCGTTGTGGCTGTTGATAAATCGATCAACGCAATTGCTGGTTTTATTATTTGCATTGAGATGACTCCTGGGAATGACAAAAACTGGATCTATCCGCCTGACGACAAAGATTGCCACAAACTGACAAAGATATGGCATATATTTAACAAATTATACCAGGATGTGAACTTGTTCAAAATGTGTGGTGTGGACAGAATCGCAAGCATTAGAGGAGGTGGGACAGGTGAACGTTATTTCCATAAAGGTATTTCAGCCACAGTATTGAAACACGTGATTAACCTGGCAACGGAACGTGGTATTAAACTCATATCGTCTGAGTCAAGCAGCGCATGCAGTCGCAGGATCTTGGAGAAACAAGGAGGTGTTGTTGTCCGGGAGGTGAATTACCAAGAGTACATAGATGACGGGACACTCAGTATGCCACCAGATAGTCCTCATAAAAGGATAACTCTCTTCGTGAAACGACTGGACACAGGATCAGCGGAAAATATATCCATATAAAATCTGCACACCGAACTGTATCAGACGCACATCAAACCGTGGCGATCGCTATTCTATTCGTCAATGTATAGCAGAATTGATTTGTTTTTCACCAAAAAATGTGGAAATGCTACACGACACAGTCTTTGTGTTACATGATTTCTCCGACAAAGCCACACTTAAGCAATGTCACGGAATTGGTTCCAGAGATAAAAGCAAACGAAAAACCAGAGACGGCACTGAACATTTACACATTTACGATGGCCGAATTCATAGTTTCCAGCTGATATAGCTGAAAGAAGATGTTGCAGTTATAAAACATTAAACGGTTTCGGTGCACTTCAGCTATTCCGGGTTCACTTTTCATTTTTTTTTTTATATCCATAGGATATTCTCCCCTTGTAGGTGACGGATCAGGAGGGAGGGAATTGAGCAAAATCATTGAAAGATTGAGAGAATGATTTTCGATGTGCGAAACACGTGTGAGTTATTATATGGTACACCTTTAGCATTGAAACGTTTGTATTTGAATAAACTTAAATTGCTCGATTTCGGTGAAAACATCTCATGAAATAACTCCATAACGGCAGAAATAACAAAACTAGCATTTTCAAAGAGAGACAATTTGAAACTGTTCAGTGTTCATAAGGACGTAAAATAGCAGAGATTGAAAATTGACTATGCGCGCTGTACGCATATAAAAGTGACAATAAATCGTGGGAAACTGCGGCTTACTGTTCAGTGCCCTCTTAAGTCAAAGTGAAGATTTTGTCAAAAACATTGTTTGGCCCATATTAAAGATGCCCATCTAATTGCGATCGTTTTAAACGAATGATGAACTCCATATTGAATTTGGCGTATCTCGACCATTGTTTGACTCTTTTCGCACAGCATGGGCACGATGAGACAACATATATAACATCCTAATATTTAATTAAATACTCAATATTCCACGTCTTCAATGTCACGATTTTGTTGATTTAGGAAAATAACACAATCAATTCCTCAAAAACGAATGAACTGGAGTGCTATAACGTTAAATTGGGCTAGCTAGATGGCAAGGGCTCTCGTCAAACCGCCTACACCACTAGTATAGTAGGGTAATTTTTTTGGAATCCGTGACCATTTTGTTCCTACCTTTTTTTCTTGTTAGATTTGACAACCGGGACCATTTTAGAGGAAAATGAACTCCTATGCACCTCTGAAAAGTTATGGCTAACTCGACTAGAGCGCAATATTCAAAATGACCGCCATCCGCCATCCTGAAAAACATAAAATGCAATATCTCTGGCTCCAGATGAGCTGGAAGGACGACAGAGATGTCATTTTCCACTAATTCTGGCATTACAAATCCACTGGAATGGTTATTGTAGAGTTTCGGAATCATCCTGACCTCTAAATCCAAGATGGCCGTGGTCCGCCATCTTGAAAAACATAAAATATAATATCTTTGGCACCAGATGAGATAGAAGGACGAATGAGGTGTAATTTTCCACTAATTATGGCATTACAAATCCACTGGAATGGTTATTGTAAAGTTGTGGGATCATCCTGACCTCTAAATCCAAGATGGCCGTGGTCCGCCATCTTGAAAAACATAAAATATAATATCTTTGGCACCAGATGAGCTAGAAGGACGAATGAGGTGTCATTTTTCACTACTTATGGCATTACAAATCCACTGGAATGGTTATTGGAGAGTTTCAGGATCATCCTGACCTCTAAATCCAAGATGGCCGTGGTCCGCCATCTTGACAAATGTCAAACTGTAATATCTCTGGCACCAGATGAGCTAGATGAGCATGTGAGGTTTTGTTTTCCACTAATTTAGCATGATAAAACAATTGGAATGGTTATTTTAGAGTTTCAGGGTCATCATGACCTCTCAGTCCAAGATGATGCAATTTTTATTTAGTAAATAACGTTCTTGAAATCTTTGTTTTCAATATAATTTATGAACACAGGTAGTCAAATCAATCAAAGAATTAAAACAGTGTTCACAGATTCGAGGAAAATGATTTGTATTTTCAAGTATGATACGGTGCCTCAGGTTCCTCTGATGTCCATCTAATGAAAATCGCTGATTTCAGAAGCGACCAAAATAATAGATAATAGAAGAGACAGTGGTAAAGTCCAGCTACTTAAAGGAAATTCTCATCAAGGAATTTGGGGAAGACATCGGATTTCATGAACGCATGCAGAAGAATGTGAGTGAAGTGGTAATGCGTTCATGAAATCCGATGTCTTCCCCAAATTCCTTGATGAGAATTTCCTTTAAGTAGCTTTACCATTGAGTTATGTCCGTGATTTGAAATGCTGCGCTTATAGTCCTGCAGCAGACCTTGCAGTGTGCGAATTTCATGGTGTGTGAAGATGACTTCACGGACATGATGAAAGAAGAGAGCCTGAGCCTCTCGGACGTTTACACGCTGTAGATGTTCAGTGCTTTCATCTGAAAGAGGCTTGTGGTCGCTGACATACATGCGCCAGCACCCGCGATGGTAGCGGATTTCCACACCAAATGCTGTTCGACTATCTGGGATGGATGCAATCAGTGTGTCAAGTATCTCTCTCATAACCTCATCTTCCAGACGGACAGTGTGTAACTTGAATTTAGTCCAGGCGTCTACTGTTGATAGGAGTAAAATCCGTTTGTCACGATCACTACTCTTGTATGTCCCTCTCAAGCACCACACACATAGCGCCTTATCGTGAAGGGCACCCGTGCTGGAGCGGAGCATTTTACGTGCACTGGCCTCAGGGGAAGGTTCTTGTTGATCTGATGCTTCATCTCTTTCAAGACTTTCCTCAGATTTGTGTTTGCGTTTTTCGGCTTGAGAGAGCCTGTGTTTACTGGACAACGTCGTGTAGCAAGAGCTATGCATGTGGTGACCTTTTGGTCCCTCCTCCCAATCAACATTTCCATGTACATGTTGAAACTTATCAAGTCATTTCCATTGTAATTACAAGCGTCTGGTCCGTCATTCATAATCCAGCAGTCGTCCATTAGAGAATATCCGCGTCCATACTCCAAAGACCTATTCCATATTCCATATAACAGTATTAGCACCAAATTCAAAAAGACAATCATAGTATACATAAACATAGTCTTGTTTCCTGCAAGAGAGAAGCGGTCAACAGTTTTCAATGATGCCGGCAAGACATCATGATGTTCCAAAAATATCAAATCCGTATCGCTGATCAGTATTCTTAATCCATAATATTCGTTGTAAAGTCGTCATCTAAAGAATGATGTATCTCAGTCACGCTTTGATTGTGACTGTTCATATGAGTACCATGAGGATCTTGAAGTACATGGGTTCATACGGCCCCTAGCCCCGGGTTAAGCGGAATTAGACACAAGTTACGAAACGTAGCGCCATAGATCTTGCACGCTACGTTCGTATTTTGCTATCAGCATGCGATATGTATCGCCAAATTTGAGAAACTTTGAGTGGAGGCGCTTGGTGGAATAGCCCTGTTTTATAAGTTTCTGTAACAATGTTTTGTGCCGTTGATTAAAATCGTCACATTTAACACAGGATATAGCAAATGCTACTAAGCGAGATATGTATACGCCATATGCAGGTCCCACTGAAATACCACTGTCCAGAAAGGGACAGTTTACGATGCCGAAATTGCAGTCATCTCTTTTGTCATAAAGTCGACGCGAGAGAATGCCCGCCCTAGTTTTATAGAGATAGAGATCTAAACATGATGTGCCTGTAGCGTCATCTGTAGCCTCCCTCAAATCCAGTGAAGGTGGATATATATCCTTCACTGCGTCATTTATACAGCGATCATCCACAGCGAGAAGATCGTCTATATAGCGTTTGGTGAACGAGAAGGAACGGGCCCTGAATGGATCGGTTTTTGAAAGCGCCCGCATACAGCCATATTCACAAGAGAACAGATACAGGTCAGCCAGCAGGGGTGCACAATTAGTACCCATTGGAATACCTATATGCTGCTGATATATTGTGTTGCCAAATTTCACATAGATATTTTTAATGAGAAATTCAAGCAACTCTATAAACAAAGAAACATCCCATGAATGATATCTCCTGTATGTAGTCGAGCTAAAGAATGCTTTATGGCTTCCGACATTAATATATCTACGATCAGTTGTCTTGAACACAGATACTATTAATGAACTTAGACGGTCAATAAGGTCCTGATGAGGGATTGCAGTATAGAGAGACGAGAAATCCCATGTGGATACATGTCTGTGCGGTATGTGACCTTTAGCATGAAGTTCTTCCGTAAGATATTTTGAGTTTTCAATATCCACATACATTCAACGCCAGAGTTCTTAGAAATAGTGGCGCAATAATTTCCCAAAATGCTTTTACCTCCTTAAGGGCCCTTGTCAATAGGCTAGGGCTGAAAGAAGCTTGGTGGTGCAGCTTCTAGAACCAGCTATGAATCTAGCTTTGTATGGTGATTTATGCATTTTGAGAGTCCAGTAGAGTTTTGGTATGTCGTTATGATTGGTTGGAAGACAAATACCTCTTTCCCTGAGAAACTTTTGTGATTGTTAAATAAATCTTCCAGAGTAAATGCAGTTTGGGAGTAAGACGTATTTGATGAAGATATGTCTACACTCAATTCTTTAACCAGCACCTGGTAATAGTAATATTTACATATGAATATTATATTATTCGGAGCCTTGTCTGCTGGGACTATGACGAATTTACTCTGGAGATTTGATAGAACTTCTCGCGAATTGAGGTTTCTCAGTATTTGTTTTGCTTGGGGAAGAGTACTTCTGTCGAAATGGCGGATTGTTTCAACGACCTTGCTCTTAGTGAAGTCCAGCCAATCAGCGAGTACTGTAGGTTCAACTTTTTCTCGCTTAGACCAATCAATAACGTACTGTTCCAATGCAGACAGGACTATCTTCTGGTCGGCCTTCAGATTTATTCTTCTTGGCTCTCTATATTTAGGTCCTTTCATCAGGAGTAATTTCAGATCCTTATCACTCACCACATCACGGTCACCAGTCACAATATGTTTGCATGGTGTATAGATAAAGTTCGACGATTCACAATCACAACTATAGCCTCCTGACGTGTATAAGTTCCAGTCAAACTCGCTGACAGCATTGGAGTAATTGAATATTTTGGTGGCTATAGATTTAGTATACTTATATGAAATGCAAGGAGGTTCTGTGAACTTAGAATAGTTTGGTACAGCGTTGCGATTCGAGGTAAATTAATGATGTCCAGTCCTTTATCTAAGTGGTTGAGTTTCAAGAAAAGCCGATCTTGAGATGTTTCGATTATGTTCACTGGACGATACAACCAAAAATACGCTATATCTTGACATACTTTACTGATTTTTGGTGGTATCATATTTCCTGAAGACGCAGATTGTTGTATATCTCTGGATATTTGATTTAAAGCTCTCAGAGGTAACGCATACAGAACTGTACGTAAGCTATGTATACTATTGAGTGTGTTAGTTAAACCCACTAAGTAATTTAAAGTGATATGATCGTGAATCATCGAACTATTAAACTTTCGCCAACCATGGCTGCGTTGTCTCCGCTGGTGGGGTTTAACCCTACCTGGCCTGGGGGGGCCATTATGGCCCCCCCTACCAAACTTTCTGCACTATCTCCGAAACGGCAAAAAATGGAGAGGAGAAACTCCGTGACTTTATCGTTTGTCTTATTGGGGTCATTTTGAGCCTATTTTCATAACCCTCCGAGCAGAGGATCATGGGTAAATTCAAGATGGCGGCCACGTGGTGTACCAGAAAAGGGATGTTTTTGTCATATTTCTTCAAAATTTCTGCTTTGCCGCAATGAAAAGTGGGCAAAAACTATTTTATTTCATATCACATTAATATTTGCTAATTTTTCATGCAGTTTTTGTGGAGAAATTGCAAAAATAAAAAATTCGGAAAATCTGACCAAAAAATCGACCAAAAATGCCGTTTTTCAAAATGGCGTCACTGTGACGTCATCAAAGCGGCCATCTTGGATTTTTTTACATTTTCTGGTAGAGCTTGACCCAAGGGTATAGTGTAATAAGTTTCAGCTCCCTAGCTGAAGGGGTAAGAAAAATAATTAGGGGGGGCAT
This sequence comes from Hanleya hanleyi, assembly GCA_036873755.1. Taxonomy (NCBI): domain Eukaryota; kingdom Metazoa; phylum Mollusca; class Polyplacophora; order Lepidopleurida; family Hanleyidae; genus Hanleya; species Hanleya hanleyi. Next base: position 4,046 of record JAVTVY010041916.1, on the reverse strand, counting down.
TTCGGCCCCCCCAGGGCTGGACAGGTCCCAAAAAGCCCAGGCCAGATAGGGTTAATTAGTTGAGTAATGTTGGATATATTTGAACGGAGGTTTGTGGCATTGCCGAACCCACTGACATTATCATTTAAACCAAACGGAAACACTGACCCAAGTTCTAGCATCCAGAATAATTCCCGCTCTCGGATTTTTCTCTCAAATCCAAAGGGGAATCCTTAGTAGATGGATAGACGACGTCTATGATCTGAATACTAAAGTTATCCCAGCCATGGTCGGGTCCAGAAAAATGTTTACCTATAAGCAATTGCTTTTTCCAACGGATTTTCTGTGACCGTTCACCCTAAGATGGAGTCTTTGGGTGGTCTTGCCAACATACTTGCTTTGGATGGAGCCCCGCTTGATAGGTGTAATGTTATCCAAACTGTCATCTGCAGTACATGCCTTACTACAGAATAAAATGCACTCATATTCATTTCCTGTCTTGTGTTGTAACTCCTCTGGTCACTTCTGAAATCAGCGATTTTCATTAGATGGACATCAGATGCACCTGAAGCAGTATAAAATGTAATATTAAATATAAATCATGATTTTTTTTACCATTTCGCCGTATCATACTTCAAAATGCAAATCATTTTCCTCGAATCTGTGAACACTGTTTTAATTCTTTGATTGATTTGACTACCGGTGTTGATAAATTATATTGAAAACAAAGATTTCAAGAATGTTATTTACTAACAACAAATGGCATCACATTGGACTGAGAGGTTATGATGACCCTGAAACTCTAAAATAACCATTCCAATGGATTTATCAAGCTAAAATTAGTGGAAAAACAACACCTCACATGCTCATCTAGCTCATCTGATGCCAGAGATATTACAGTTTGACATTTTTCAAGATGGCGCACCACGGCCATCTTGGATTTAGAGGTCAGGATGATCCTGTAGGTTTGTAATGCCATAATTAGCGGAAAATGACACCTCATTCGTCCTTCTAGCTCATCTGGTGCCAAAGATATTATATTTTATGTTTTTCAAGATGGCGGACCACGGCCATCTTGGATTTAGAGGGCAGGATGATCCCGAAACTCTACAATAACCATTCCAGTGGATTTGTAATGCCATAATTAGTGGAAAATGACACCTCATTCGTCCTTCTAGCTCATCTGGTGCCAAAGATATTATATTTTATGTTTTTTCAAGATGGCGGACCACGGCCATCTTGGATTTAGAAGTCAGCATGATCCCGAAACTCTACAATAACCATTCCAGTGGATTTGTAATGCCAGAATTAGTGGAAAATGACACCTCGGTCGTCTTTCTAGCTCATCTGGAGCCAGAGATATTGCATTTTATGTTTTTCAAGATGGCGGATAGCGGCCATTTTGAATATTGCGCTCTAGCGGAGTTAGCTGTCACTTTTCAGAGGTGCATAGGAGCTCAATTTCCTCTAAAATGGTCCCGGTTGTCAAATCTATCAAGAAAAAAGGTAGGAACATAATGGTCACGGATTCCAACAAAATGACCCTACTATACAGACCTTTTGGTCTTTGATACATGTTGGCATTTGTGGGAAGTTGATGCTGGGTCGACATCGGGCCTTACAGAATAGTTTTTTTGTGTTAAATGCCGTCATTTACATCTGACGACGATACAACTCACCAATCTCCAATGTACGAGTTGTCACAGCGAAACAGCTCACCAATTACCAGTATACGAGTTGTCAGAGCATTTCCATCATAGCCCTCTAGATTTGTATCTAATACCGCTTATGCCGGTGCTAGAGGCCGTGTGGTCATATCATCCAAGTTGCCACATGAACAGGTACAATAAAAGCGTACCTGAGATACAACACATTTCACGAATCGCTAGATTCTTGGTATGTGCTTTAGAATAGGTTAACCAGAAGACTATTCTGTGAAGTCATGTGACGCAGTCAGTATGTCGGCACCTCTTCCCACTTCCCTTATATGTGTTGTAATTTTTTCCTGTATATGGCGAGATTCTGCTGGTGGACGTTTCGTCCCCGAGGCCCACCCCCTGTGCAGACCTTTTGGTCTTTGATATATGTTGGCATTTGTGGGAAGTTGATGCTGGGTCGACATCGGGCCTTACAGACTAGTCTTTTGTGTTAATTGCCGTCATTTACATCTGACGACGATACAACTCACCAATCTCCAATGTACGAGTTGTCACAGCGAAACAACTCACCAATTACCAGTATACGAGTTGTCAGAGCATTTCCATCATAGCTCTCTAGATTTGTATCTAATACCGCTTATGCCGGTGCTAGAGGCCGTGTGGTCATATCATCGAAGTTGCCACATGAACAGGTACAATAAAAGCGTACCTGAGATACAACACATATCACGAATCGCTAGATTCTTGGTATGTGCTTTAGAATAGGTTAACCAGAAGACTATTCTGTGAAGTCATCTGACGCAGTCAGTATGTCGGCACGTCTTCCCACTTCCCTTATATGTGTTGTAATTTTTACCTGTATATGGCGAGATTCTGCTGGTGGACGTTTCGTCCCCGAGGCCCGCCCCTGTGCAGACCTTTTGGTCTTTGATATATGTTGGCATTTGTGGGAAGTTGATGCTGGGTCGACATCGGGCCTTACAGACTAGTCTTTTGTGTTAAATGCCGTCATTTACATCTGACGACGATACAGCTCACCAATCTCCAATGTACGAGTTGTCACAGAGAAACAGCTCACCAATTACCAGTATACGAGTTGTCCGAGCATTTCCATCATAGCTCTCTAGATTTGTATCTAATACCGCTTATGCCGGTGCTAGAGGCCGTGTGGTCATATCATCCAAGTTGCCACATGAACAGGTACAATAAAAGCGTGCCTAAGATACAACACATATCACGAATCGTTAGATTCTTGGTATGTGCTTTAGAATAGGTTAACCAGAAGACTATTCTGTGAAGTCATGTGACGCAGTCAGTATGTCGGCACCTCTTCCCACTTCCCGTATATGTGTTGTAATTTTTACCTGTATATGGCGAGATTCTGCTGGTGGACGTTTCCTCCCCGAGGCCCGCCCCCTGTGCAGACCTTTTGGTCTTTGATATATGTTGGCATTTGTGGGAAGTTGATGCTGGGTCGACATCGGGCCTTACAAAATAGTTTTTTTGTGTTAAATGCCGTCATTTACATCTGACGACGATACAACTCACCAATCTCCAATGTACGAGTTGTCACAGCGAAACAGCTCACCAATTACCAGTATACGAGTTGTCAGAGCATTTCCATCATAGCTCTAGATTTGTATCTAATACCGCTTATGCCGGTGCTAGGGGCCGTGTGGTCATACCATTCAAGTTGCCACATGAACAGGTACAATAAAAGCGTACCTGAGATACACACTTATCACGAATCGCTAGATTCTTGGTATGTGCTTTAGAATTGGGTAACCGGAAGACTATACTGTGAAGTCATATGACACTGTCAGTATGTCGGCACCTCTTCCCACTTCCCTTATATGTGTTGTAATTTTTACCTGTATATGGCGAGATTCTGCTGGTGGACCTTTCGTCCCCGAGGCCCGCCCCCTGTGCAGACCTTTTGGTCTTTGATATATGTTGGCATTTGTGGGAAGTTGATGCTGGGTCGACATCGGGCCTTACAAAATAGTTTTTTTGTGTTAAATGCCGTCATTTACATCTGACGACGATACAACTCACCAATCTCCAATGTACGAGTTGTCACAGCGAAACAGCTCACCAATTACCAGTATACGAGTTGTCAGAGCATTTCCATCATAGCTCTCTAGATTTGTATCTAATACCGCTTATGCCGGCGCTAGGGGCCGTGTGGCCATATCATCCAAGTTGCCACATGAACAGGTACAATAAAAGCGTACCTAAGATACAACACATATCACGAATCGCTAGATTCTTGGTATGTGCTTTAGAATAGGTTAACCAGAAGACTATTCTGAGAAGTCATGTGACGCAGTCAGTATGTCGGCACCTCTTCCCACTTCCCTTATATGTGTTGTAATTTTTACCTGTATATGGCGAGATTCTGCTGGTGGA
>JAVTVY010041915.1:0-18406 GCA_036873755.1 Hanleya hanleyi | reverse complement strand
ATAGTATTGACAAGAGAAGTCTTTCGTAGATTAAATGTAAATATTTATTACAAACAATTCCATTACAGGTTTATATGCAAGTAGAATACAACTGTATACAGTCATATCGTATAGCAGAACATAGCACTACAATGAAAACATAGATAATATAGAAGATACACACTTGATAACTGGGCTTCAATTTATATAAATATTGACACACTAATGAATCTGAGATACACTGACACTGAGATTATGCTGAGACGAATTCCTTAAAATATATTGAAACCATCAAAACTTATTAGAACATACTACTGGTATTCAACAATATACATAGCACAAATGATAGCACAGTTGACCACTCAAAGTCAGAACCTACACAATAGTAGACAATATATCAACCAGCATATTTACATTCATCAGTCCGGTTACATTCCCTATCTAAAGTCATTCCACTTTGACTAACAGTTCTTTCTTCCGATGGCTAAGTCGATGACGGATCATGTTACCGGACTGGGCAAAGCCCTTTCCACATGTCTCGCATACGTATGGTTTTTCTCCACTGTGCAGGCGACAATGTTTTCGCCAGGTCGAATAGTCGGAGAATGCGCGAAAACATACTGGACATGAATATGGCTTTTCCCCGGTATGAATACGACGATGAGTTCGTAGACTGGAACTCTGGGTAAATCTCTTGTTGCAAAGTTGGCATTCGTAGAGTTTCTCTCCTGTGTGTACCCGGGCGTGTTGGCGTAAATTGGCTTGACTCTTGAATGTCTTGTTGCAGATGTTACAACACGGCCTGTCACGTTCATTCTTATCGATTGATTTCCGTCCTATCCTCACTAAAGGAACACTCTCTGGCACTCTATTGGACATGACAGGAAGATCGGTGAGCCCGAAGTTTGGTCGATATGTTGCAGGGGTTACATCGATGTAGTCTATTGCATCAAGTAAACTCTCTGATAGTCCAATGGACATGGTCTGCGACAAATCTGTGATGCTGCTGTAACCAGAGTCGGAATCTTCGAGGAGGAGGCTGTTGGCGATGCTTCTGGACTGAGGAGGGGAGTAACACCTTTGAAAGCACTGGCGGTCATCAAGCAACATTTTCCCAATGGACTTAGCTTGCGTCATACAACTGTTTCTGGGTGGTCGTGGGACGGACTGGAGTGGAAATGATCCTCTGTCAACGGTCTCTTCCTTTACTCGGTAGGAGACTAAGCCAGGCGTGGACTGGGCTTGAGGTAGAAATCCTGTCAGACGACACGTATCTAGCGTTGGCAAGATCTCAGCAACGTTGTCAAATGTGAAGACTCTGCTTGGAATGCAGATTGGGGAAGGAATATAAAAACCCTGATCGCCAACACGATGGTTCATCTTTGCGAGTGTTGCCACAGCCTCGTGGTATTTGTGAACAGAGGGAAACCTGAAAAAGAAGTGATTTAGTAATGATAAATTACTCATTATTTTTAAATTATGTATTGAAGGCATTTATTGAACGACCGAATGAATTAGATTGACCAATGATTGATTGTAATTACATTCGGTGTACATTGGTGTATCTATGCATGTTAGTAGAAACCTATGCCAATATTCAGTACAAACCCCATTAATCTTATTATGCACATATATGAAAATCACACATACCACTCTGGGCCATGGGTTTGGGAGAAGTCGCTGTTCTTACTCAAGTCAAGAGGAATCCCAGCCGGGGATGATGGTCAGTGCTGGTGGTCGGTATACATGTATCTAGATGGTTTATTATTAAACAAAATTTAAAGCATGCCAAATGGCACAGAACACCATTATGCTAAGAGTTGAATAGGTAACTTACATTTTCGGTGTAAAAATTTGGGTTTCACGAATTTCTGTCAAGAGAAGCTCTCAATTTGTCGCCGAAGTAAGTCTTGAGAATAAAGGAAGGACGCGTTCACTCAAGCAGAAGAGTTTTAATACAATTTCGACTTTGATCCCTAGAATTTATAACCTTGTTACATTTTGAGAACTTTTTGATAGCCATATTGTCAGTACATTGCTTTTGTCTAAGAACTGGCACGATGCGTCTCTGATTGGGTGAGAAAGTGAAAGATAAGCAAATGAGTAGACGGTGTCAAATAATAATTTCTTGAACTGCTCGGCATTGTTTTAGTTATAATTAATCCCTAGTTTTCTGTTATAACTTCGCCGACTTTAATTTGATTTGGCAAATTGCCCGCTGACTTGTCTGACTAACAAACCATTGACTAATAAGCCATGCTCTAGAGATTATGTTATCGCCATTTTTGCGAAGATACCCCATCCTGTGAACATTGTTTTATTGACAAACATCTGCGAGAATAATACTCGAGTATCATGTATCCTAACAGTAAAAGATAAGAAGAGTTCTTTACGATTATACATAAAAAAATTCAAACAGAATTTAGATTCACAAATTGAAAACAAAATTTGATTTGACCTTGTTAACTTTGACAAAGGGGAATAGATATACAAGTGTCATTATGTAGAAAAGCGATTGCATCGGAGATGATCAATTTCAAATTAAACGGTTCAATTAGTGACTTACTATTCAAGCTTAGAATTTGGTATGAAACCAATTTCTCTTCGGAAATTCATGCGAATAAAGAACCAGAATGTCTTTTCCGTGGAAGTCCGAATCTGATATGTAGTTTTTGTTTAAAAACGAGTTTTGCTCTGGACTGGGTTCATATGTTTACATAGAAGAAATAAGAGCCAATCTTTAATATACGCCCGCACATCTTCTCTCCCTATGCATACTCTAATGCACACACACACAAAATTATTTTTCATTGTATCCTGATTTTGAGGTCACAATGGTTTAAGCAATTTATTTATTTCCTAGAAGGAAACTGGGATTAGAAACTATCAATGCATTGTATGCGGTTGTATTATACTTGTAAATGTAATAAACTTGTCTGTAATATCTACTGTCAATCTAAGGAAGACTCATCTTTAATACTATCTGGCTCATAGCCATTCTCTGGTGCTCTGAAGCGGAGAAACAGTCGGAACAACAACCTCTCATATTGAAGTCATTTTGTGCCTCCGTGCATACTTTTGGGTGAGTAGATACACTCAATTTTGGTATGCAACACATCGTCTCCCCCTGGGATTTCCACTCACCCAAAATTAAAATTGTAGATAAATAACTGTCAATGATTAATGATTTCCTGAATTTTATGCCACAGAGACCTTGGACCACTGATCTCGACCTCAATTTTGGTACGCCACAAAAAGTGCGGCTGAGATACTAAGACTACGTCCGAGAATCTACGGTATTCTCCGATTACTTTACTGTAGAGTCATATGGTTGCTTTTAGTCACCAGACGTCGCCACTTTTCCCCACCTCTTGCAAATCGCTCCAACACAGTCTCTACCCAGTGTATTCACTCACAAAAATTTGCAACAGTAGATAGAAATCTGTCATAGCTATAAACCTAACATGAATGGTTCAACGATTCTTTCTCTTTATGCCAGTAACCTTTGACCTCTAACATCTCTCTATTCGTTTGTGACACATCGTCTGCCCCTAGGGTATCCATTAACAAAAAAATTATAACTGTAGATAAAAAAAACTGTACCAGATATAGACCGGACACGAAAGGACGGATGGAAATCGTCATCACATAAGACGTCTGCCTTTTAAGCGGGCATATACAAATGTTGTTCTCGCCTCGAAACTGACGATTTTGTACAAATCCACTCTTATTATTAAACGACCCTGAGACTGACGACATCGAAATTCCCCAGATCATGTGACATGAAAGTCAAACTGGAGTATTTTTCGTAATTTTCATGTCTGGGGTAGGGAGATTCGTACATAATTTCGATAAGACATGCGTTTCTTACACCGTTGTCTTGGCCTGATAAGGCAAAACAGATACAGAGATGGATTCTTCATTGTGTATATTTCAAAACGGTTGAATGGGCATTGATCAATAAAACAAAATTTAGTTGTTTCCGAGATGGCCAGTCTAAAACATGAGAATTATTTTTTAGACCGAGATTGCCAGCCTAAACATGAGAACTTCTCAACGCCCGAGATGTCATAGGTGGTAACCTAAATAATTAGATTTCTTATCTCTACTTCTAATAGAAGCTGTTATAAGCTTCTTTTTCTTCAATTGACCAATCCTTACTATACAGCAAAGCCTGAGCTTTGGCGATAAAGATGATATTAAAGTATAAACGGCTACGATGGAAAGCGGCAACTTCAAACAAAGAGACTATGAGCTAGGGAGAACAGGCGGACCACGAACCAATAACTAACCAATATGAAAACACTTGAGTAATAAAATTATAGTATTGACAAGAGAAGTCTTTCGTAGATTAAATGTAAATATTTATTACAAACAATTCCATTACAGGTTTATATACAAGTAGAATACAACTGTATACAGTCATATCGTATAGCAGAACATAGCACTACAATGAAAACATAGATAATATAGAAGATACACACTTGATAACTGGGCTTCAATTTATATAAATATTGACACACTAATGAATCTGAGATACACTGACACTGAGATTATGCTGAGACGAATTCCTTAAAATATATTGAAACCATCAAAACTTATTAGAACATACTACCGGTATTCAACAATATACATAGCACAAATGATAGTACAGTTGACCACTCAAAGTCAGAACCTACACAATAGTAGACAATATATCAACCAGCATATTTACATTCATCAGTCCGGTTACATTCCCTATCTAAAGTCATTCCACTTTGACTAACAGTTCTTTCTTCCGATGGCTAAGTCGATGACGGATCATGTTACCGGACTGGGCAAAGCCCTTTCCACATGTCTCGCATACGTATGGTTTTTCTCCACTGTGCAGGCGACAATGTTTTCGCCAGGTCGAATAGTCGGAGAATGCGCGAAAACATACTGGACATGAATATGGCTTTTCCCCGGTATGAATACGACGATGAGTTCGTAGACTGGAACTCTGGGTAAATCTCTTGTTGCAAAGTTGGCATTCGTAGGGTTTCTCTCCTGTGTGTACCCGGGCGTGTTGGCGTAAATTGGCTTGACTCTTGAATGTCTTGTTGCAGATGTTACAACACGGCCTGTCACGTTCATTCTTATCGATTGATTTCCGTCCTATCCCCACCAAAGGAACACTCTCTGTCACTCTATTGGACATGACAGGAAGATCGGTGAGCCCGAAGTTTGGTCGATATTTTGCAGGGGTTACATCGATGTAGTCTATGGCATCAAGTAAACTCTCTGATAGTCCAATGGACATGGTCTGAGACAAATCTGTGATGCTGCTGTAACCAGAGTCGGAATCTTCGAGGAGGAGGCTGTTGGCGATGCTTCTGGACTGAGGAGGGGAGTAACACCTTTGAAAGCACTGACGGTCATCAAGCAACATTTTCCCAATGGACTTAGCTTGCGTCATACAACTGTTTCTGGGTGGTCGTGGGACGGACTGGAGTGGAAATGATCCTCTGTCAACGGTCTCTTCCTTTACTCGGTAGGAGACTAAGCCAGGCGTGGACTGGGCTTGAGGTAGAAATCCTGTCGGACGACACGTATCTAGCGTTGGCAAGATCTCAGCAACGTTGTCAAATGTGAAGACTCTGCTTGGAATGCAGATTGGGGAAGGAATATAAAAACCCTGATCGCCAACACGATGGTTCATCTTTGCGAGTGTTGCCACAGCCTCGTGGTATTTGTGAACAGAGGGAAACCTGAAAAAGAAGTGATTTATTAATGATAAATTACTCATTATTTTTAAATTATGTATTGAAGGCATTTATTGAACGACCGAATGAATTAGATTGACCAATGATTGATTGTAATTACATTCGGTGTACATTGGTGTATCTATGCATGTTAGTAGAAACCTATGCCAATATTCAGTACAAACCCCATTAATCTTACTATGCACATATATGAAAATCACACATACCACTCTGGGCCATGGGTTTGGGAGAAGTCGCTGTTCTTACTCAAGTCAAGAGGAATCCCAGCCGGGGATGCTGGCCAGTGCTGGTGGTCGGTATACATGTATCTAGATGGATTATTCTGGTACATACTAAAATATACGAGAGATATAACAACGAAATAAGATTACACATAAAAAATACAATGGCATGTTTTATTGATCAATACTTTCAGATTTTCTGAAGTTGTACTTCAGACGCTTCCTTTACAAATTATTTACATGAAGATCACTATTTTATAATCTCAATCATTATATTTTAGTAAGGTCCATTGGAAAAAATATACAGCACGCCCAAATATACCATAATGGAGATTACGTATTAAAAACAAAATTTAAAGCATGCCAAATGGCACAGAACACCATTATGCTAAGAGTTGAATAGGTAACTTACATTTTCGGTGTAAAAATTTGGGTTTCACGAATTTCTGTCAAGAGAAGCTCTCAATTTGTCGCCGAAGTAAGTCTTGAGAATAAAGGAAGGACGCGTTCACTCAAGCAGAAGAGTTTTAATACAATTTCGACTTTGATCCCTAGAATTTATAACCTTGTTACATTTTGAGAACTTTTTGATAGCCATATTGTCAGTACATTGCTTATGTCTAAGAACTGGCACGATGCGTCTCTGATTGGGTGAGAAAGTAAAAGATAAGCAAATGAGTAGACGGTGTCAAATAATAATTTCTTGAACTGCTCGGCATTGTTTTAGTTATAATTAATCCCTAGTTTTCTGTTATAACTTCGCCGACTTTAATTTGAATTGGCAAATTGCCCGCTGACTTGTCTGACTAACAAACCATTGACTAATAAGCCATGCTCTAGAGATTATGTTATCGCCATTTTTGCGAAGATACCCCATCCTGTGAACATTGTTTTATTGACAAACATCTGCGAGAATAATACTCGAGTATCATGTAACCTAACAGTAAAAGATAAGAAGAGTTCTTTACGATTATACATAAAAAAATTCAAACAGAATTTAGATTCACAAATTGAAAACAAAATTTGATTTGACCTTGTTAACTTTGACAAAGGGGAATAGATATACAAGTGTCATTATGTAGAAAAGCGATTGCATCGGAGATGATCAATTTCAAATTAAATGGTTCAAGTAGTGACTTACTATTCAAGCTTAGAATTTGGTATGAAACCAATTTCTCTTCGGAAATTCATGCGAATAAAGAACCAGAATGTCTTTTCCGTGGAAGTCCGAATCTGATATGTAGTTTTTGTTTAAAAACGAGTTTTGCTCTGGACTGCGTTCATATGTTTACATAGAAGAAATAAGAGCCAATCTTTAATATACGCCCGCACATCTTCTCTCCCTATGCATACTCTAATGCACACACACACAAAATGATTTTTCATTGTATCCTGATTTTGAGGTCACAATGGTTTAAACAATTTATTTATTTCCTAGAAGGAAACTGGGATTAGAAACTATCAATGCATTGTATGCGGTTGTATTATACTTGTAAATGTAATAAACTTGTCTGTAATATCTACTGTCAATCTAAGGAAGACTCATCTTTAATACTATCTGGCTCATAGCCATTCTCTGGTGCTCTGAAGCGGAGAAACAGTCGGAACAACAACCTCTCATATTGAAGTCATTTTGTGCCTCCGTGCATACTTTTGGGTGAGTAGATACACTCAATTTTGGTATGCGACACATCGTCTCCCCCTGGGATTTCCACTCACCCAAAATTAAAATTGTAGATAAATAACTGTCAATGATTAATGATTTCCTGAATTTTATGCCACAGAGGCCTTGGACCACTGATCTCGACCTCAATTTTGGTACCGGTACGCCACAAAAAATGCGGCTGAGATACTAAGACTACGTCCGAGAATCTACGGTATTCTCCGATTACTTTACTGTAGAGTCATATGGTTGCTTTTAGTCACCAGACGTCGCCAATTTTCCCCACCTCTTGCAAATCGCTCCAACACACTCTCTACCCAATGTATTCACTCACAAAAATTTGCAACAGTAGATAGAAATCTGTCATAGCTATAAACCTAACATGAATGGTTCAACGATTCTTTCTCTTTATGCCAGTAACCTTTGACCTCTAACATCTCTCTATTCATTTGTGACACATCGTCTGCCCCTGGGGTATCCATTAACAAAAAAAATAAAACTGTAGATAAAAAAAACTGTACCAGATATAGACCGGACACGAAAGGACGGATGGAAATCGTCATCACATAAGACGTCTGCCTTTTGGTTAATATGATGCTTTATTGCATTTTGTGCATTGTAGGAGCGCAGTAAGGTAACTTATTACTGCGTCTCCCACTTTTACATAATTTGAAATACACAGCATTCATTACAATCTTACATACATATTGAATACAACATGTGACGGTCGGAGAGAACAATATTGAAAAATAATTCAGGTAATTGGTGGCGGAGGGGGGTGCTCGGGATGACCATATGCGCGTCTACGACGAGAAATATGTATGTCGTTAATATGCTAATTTCGGTCGCTTAAGATTTGCTAGGGGTAGTTAATTTTTCTTTGTTGTTAGCTATGTGTATAATTATATTCTTATTCAAATCGTTTTGTCGTTTTGACAAACTCACCTAAACATATCTGAGCTTCAATGTTTAATTTTGTAATTTTTTCATCGATTCCAAATAGCAATGCTTGGGTTGATGGCATCAGATCGGTACCATAAATTCTATTAATATTTTCCAGAAGGACAACTCTTTGATTTCTAAATAGGGGGCAGTGAAATAAGTAGTGGTCAACAGTTTCATCAGCATATCCACAGTTGCACTGAGACGTTTGTGAAATAAAGTTGTTGAACATATGTCGTTTTAGGTTGCTACAACCATTTCGCAGACGACAGAGTATAACATTTTCTTTTCGACTGCATACGTAAAACCAAGGCGATGGCTTCGAGATTGGCCATATGTTCTGTAAATGACGTTTAAAAGCAACTAACGAAGGACAGTTTCTAACAGATTCCGGAAGGGTATTCCAGTCACGCACAGAAGAAGGGAAGAAAGATCTACGAAAGACTTCAGTACGACATCTGTACGATGTAAACTGGGTTGGATTGCGTAAGCTATAAGGGTTTCGCACATTAGTAGCAATAGGAAGATTAAGTAGTCATGCCATTAGATATTCGGTAAAACATAATCAGCCTGTGAATATAACGCCTTCGAAATAATTTTCCAAAGCCTGCCTCAGTATAAAGTGCTTCAAGTCTAACACTTCTTGTCAAACCAGTAATAGTTCTCAGTGCCTCTTTTTGGATATTCTCCAGCCGATCAAGTTCATTTTGTGACAAATTGTCCCAGACCACGTCGGCATATTCTAAGCTAGGTCTGATGAAACTTTTGTACATTATTTCGAGTGTTTTTCTGTCTAAAATGTATTTCAGCCCTTTAAAGATCGATAACTTTTGCTGTGCTTTGATAACAAGATCTTCGACATGGTCGTTCCATTTTCCTTTATTGTTGAACGTAACCCCAAGATGTTTATGATTCGAAGACAGGGTGATGTTTTATTTTCAAAATCAATAGGAAAAGACGATGGTTCACGACGCAGAAAAGCTAAAACGGCGACGGTTTTTGTTGCATTAAAATCGACAAGCCATGTTCTCGCCCAGTTAGATATCAGGTCCAGGTCATGATAGATTGAGACAGTCTGGTGGGTTAAGGTATCAGAGACGATGTATAGACAGGTATCGTCGGCAAACAATCGAATATTATTCAAAATATTACTGGGAAGATCATTGATAAATAACAGAAAGAGAAGCGGACCAAGGACAGAGCCCTGTGGTACTCCTGCGTGAAGTCTTAGTATCGTAGATTCCTTACCCTGCAATACTACCCGCTGGCAACGATTTTTCAAATAACTTACAAACCATTTCAGGAGGTTGCCAGAGATGCCATATTGTTGTAACTTAAAAAGTAAGCCGCGATGCCACACACGATCAAAAGCCTTAGATATGTCGAAAAATAAAAACAGTACTTCTTTTTGTTCGTCTAGTTCCTTCGTTATATATGAAAATGTAAATCGAGTAATTGTGTTATGGTTGAATTATTTGGAAGGAAGCCCGATTGATGTGACGTTATATCATGTCTAACGTAATTATACAGATACTTAAACACAACTCTTTCCATAACTTTACTCAAACAACTTAGAAGCGATATTGGACGATAGTTGGCCGCTAAGTGGCAGTCGCCTTTCTTAAACAATGGTGTTACATTGGCTACTTTCCATGCAGATGGAAATGATGCCGTTTTCAAAGAGTGATTGAAAAAGCGAGCCAGAATTGCTGATAGAACATGCCTAGATTCGTGGAGGCACCTGGGACTTATTTTGTCAGGTCCAATGGCTTTGGATGTGTCCAGGTTAGAAAGTACGTCATATATGTCACTGGTGGTAACAAAAATGTTATCTAGTGATTTATCGGTAAACATTGACAATGGAGGCAACACCGCTGAAGAATCGTCAATTATGGTGATGTTAGAAAAATATGTGTTTAAAATTTCAGCCTTTTCGCGGCTCTCATAAGCAAAAGAATCATCATCTCTTTTCAAAGGCGGTATATCATTGAGGTTGGAGTTACTATTTTTTAGAAAGGACTTGCTTAGCTTCCACCAATCTTTGGAACCATACTTACCGGATTGAATTTGTTCGGCTGTTTTTGATTTCAGATCGTTTTTGGCGGTATTAATTAACAAATTTACATGATTTCTCTGACTTTTAAATTTGAGAATATCAACTTCAAGATTAGTTCTCCTAGATTTTTTAAAAAGTTTATCTCGAATTCTCATTTCGTGTTTAATTTTATTTGATATCCATGGTTTATCGTTGGGATTTATGATAATGATCTTCTGAGGTATGGAAGTTGTAGCTGCCACTGTTAGATTATGAGTAATACACTGGCACCATATATTCACATCGTTATTATCATTTAGATCGTCCCAGTTTGAGTTTGCTAGGATATTTCTAAATTTGTCCCAATCGGCCTGGTCATAATTCCAGATTTGGCGTTGGTACGATTTTTGCTTAGGGATTCGCGAATTTAGGATGGTGTAGGTCGGAGCATGGTCACTGCAAAATGGTACTAACACTCCACATTCACGTATTAGGTTAAGTCTGTTGCATATGACTGGGTCAAGAAGTGAATTCGAGACCGGTCGCGTGGCTTCTGTTATTAACTGATTAAGGCCCAGAGAATATATAATATCGCGTAAGTGATGTTTATTGGGATTTAACAGATCATCATTTATATCACCAGTGATTATGATGTTTTTGTCTGGATTAGAGTCAAGAACTGCTTCAATATTATCGGATAAAATGTGCCATTTATCAACTAACGTGTCCGGTGGGCGATAAATTACGCACAACAATGTCTTGGGTTTATCATGAATTTCGAGCCAAGTCATCTCCAGTTCTCGGCTTTCATACTCGAATTTACGGGTGGCAACAATACTTTGTTTCACATAGATACAGACACCTCCCCAGGCATGACAACGATCTCTACGATACGGTTCGTGATAACCTGGGATTAATACTTTACTTGTAGATATATTTGCAGTGAGGTGACTCTCTGTAATAGCTATAATATCGTATTTACTTAAATTTGCTTCAATCAAGTTAAGTTTCCCAACAAGGCCGTTCACGTTAATGTGGGCAATAGACATACTATTGTCAGGGCCCGGATTTTGTTCAATATCACCAGACAGTATGAGAAGAAATGTAATCAGCAAAAAGCTGGTAACATTTTTGTTCCAAAGTTTAAAAACAAAGCTCACTGAACATCCTACAAGGTGACGGAGAAAACCTAACGGTTTAGAAAAATTTACTTTTATGCGATAAGTATTTGTTTTAATAAAATAGCGACCAAATAGACCAATCGCCGCACGGTAACTGTCGATGTCGTTACCCATTGTCGCGAACGAGCCAATCAAATTTGGGTGCGGCGTACCAAAAATCGCAGATATGCGCACAGGACATCCCGAGCATTGTAAAGTACCAAAAATAATAAAACCAAATCTGTGAGAGATACATTTTGTGCGGTGCTAATTTAAAATAGTACACAAACAGTATATATAACGAAAACAAGGAAGAGCTTGAATACAGCATGCCACAAAGCAGCATACCTGGCCAATCAATGTGCATGACGATGGTTGATAGTTTAGACACAAAAGAATTGAAACGTATAAACCATATACCTGTTGCCAGACAACAGTATTCGCTTTTAAACTTCGTTCAAAATGCAACATTATATTTACACGGTTCGGACTATTAATGTCGATAGCAGATGTACATTTCATTTAATAATTCATACATATACGTGAGTATTCATGCCATATTTTAAGTATTTTTACATTGTAAATATAATAGCATGTGGTCAAATTAACCTGGAATCCGGAACAATATTTCATATGCGATGTTCGAGCATATGCAGCAATTCAAAATATATTATTATCTGTAACGTAATATTCTTATATGCGGATGAGGCGCGAGGACAATATATGGACACGTGCTGTACTACTACAGGCGATACAGTGCGGATATCCATAATAATTCGATTTAACTGATGTGAGTTGGCATGAAAAAGATCAGACATTCGAACAATATAGTTACCACAGAAATGAGGATAGCTAATCAATACAATAGCTTCAGTACATTTTACGAATTTAAATCGAAGTATAATCTAATTGGCCGGCCACGGTAATTGATCAGTTGGACTAGTACACGTTCGTGCCGTATTAAATAGACTACACATGGAAAGTTAATTGATGATGTTCTTGATTCATTCATACTGATAGTTCATGCCTTGTCCGGACAATTTAGGGTAACACAATTGACAGCACATGCCATGTACACTACTACTACAGTTGAAATTCTCTGCAGTTTGTAGGCAGGTACGATGGTTGTATTTACAAACTAACAGCCATAATAAAGATTTCATCACAGTAGACTTGTCACCGAGTAAGTGAAACACAAATTCAATCTATTTGACCGGTCAGAACAAGAAAAAAGAAGAATAGCGACTGTCATATATTCGTGTCGTGTTACACTGTTACACAGGCTGTGCGATAAACTGCATTCATTGTTCGACATTTCCAGTTCAAGTGTTTCAGTTATTTTGTCTGATATATTCATGTCGTATTGCACTCTAAGTGTTAGGCGGACTGTTTGATAGACAGCGTTCATTGTTCGACATTGTCAGTTTCGCGGGTTTGCTGGACACCGATTTGTGAAATTGAACATTGAAACAAACCCCAGCTGATTGATAAACACCTTTTCATGGTTTGATTACGAGAAGAAGACGAAGGGATTTTTCCAATTGAATAAAGTCATTTTCAGATTTTATTTTGGTGATTTTCTCGTCCTCCCCGAGGTGTTTTACGAAAATAGTACCATCTCTGGTCCAGGTATCACTGATTTTTTTATCCCTCTTCAGACCTCGGGCTTTGCCTGCTAATATGGCTCTCTGTTTGGATAAATGTTCGTTGATGTAAATAGGTGGGGCTCTCTCGGGTTGGCTGTTTCTCAGACTTTTTTTGTTTGTAAGGAATGCTTTCCGCGCGTTATACGTAGTAAACTTGCATATAATGACACGCGGGATAGAATCACCTGGTGCCCTGTGTGATCTGTCAATGTTACTGGAATTGATTGGGCATTTCATTTGCTTTGCTAATTCGAGGACGATATTGTCAGTATTTTCCGAGCGGGCATATACAAATGTTGTTCTCGCCTCGAAACTGACGATTTTGTACAAATCCACTCTTATTATTAAACGACCCTGAGACTGACGACATCGAAATTCCCCAGATCATGTGACATGAAAGTCAAACTGGAGTATTTTTCGTAATTTTCATGTCTGGGGTAGGGAGATTCGCACATAATTTCGATAAGACATGCGTTTCATACACCGTTGTCTTGGCCTGATAAGGCTAAACAGATACACAGATGGATTCTTCATTGTGTATATTTCAAAACGGTTGAATGGGCATTGATCAATAAAACAAAATTTAGTTGTTTCCGAGATGGCCAGTCTAAAACATAAGAATTATTTTTTAGACCGAGATTGCCAGCCTAAACATGAGAACTTCTCAACGCCCGAGATGTCATAGGTGGTAACCTAAATAATTAGATTTCTTATCTCTACTTCTAATAGAAGCTGTTATAAGCTTCTTTTTCTTCAATTGACCAATCCTTACTATACAGCAAAGCCTGAGCTTTGGCGATAAAGATGATATTAAAGTATAAACGGCTACGATGGAAATCCGTATGGAAAGCGGCAACTTCAAACAAAGAGACTATGAGCTAGGGAGAACAGGCGGACCACGAACCAATAACTAACCAATATGAAAACACTTGAGTAATAAAATTATAGTATTGACAAGAGAAGTCTTTCGTAGATTAAATGTAAATATTTATTACAAACAATTCCATTACAGGTTTATATACAAGTAGAATACAACTGTATACAGTCATATCGTATAGCAGAACATAGCACTACAATGAAAACATAGATAATATAGAAGATACTTTGTCAAAGTGTTGGGCGTCACTTTAGATTCTAGACTGAACTTTGATGAACATATATCAAACCTATGTAAGAAAGCTTCACGTCAGATAAATGTTCTGAAGAGATTATCCCACGTTCTCAATACAAAATGTAAACTTGTCATTTTCCATGCTTTTGTATCTTCTAACTTCAGCTATTGTCCGTTAGTATGGCATTTTTGTAGTAAGGCCAATACTCGGAAAGTAGAAAAAGTTCAGGAAAGAGCCTTAAGATTTGTATTCAATGATTTTGTGAACAACTATGAAAGTCTTTTAAAAAAAGCTAATAGCGTAAGGCTATCAGAGAGTAGGCAGCGATGTATGGCTCTAGAGGTGTTCAAGATATTGAACGATACATCACCAGAAATGTTACCAAATCTTGTTAAAATTAAGATCTCTCCTTACCAAATGCGATATGAAAATCTTTTAGAAATACCATGTGTGCGCACAGAGAGCTACGGTAAAAAGTCGTTTCGCTATTCCGCAACTAAGGTTTGGAATAGTTTACCAAACCACACTCGTGCAAGCACGAGGTATGGAGAGATTAAAAATCAGTTACGTTTATGGAGCGGGACACATTGTAGTTGTTCCTCTTGTTATAGTGCTTCAGTTTAAAATATTGAATTTTTACAAGGACAAACTCTAGTCTGTGTCACACCACTGATAGTGCCAATTAGTGTATGATCAATATCTTAATATTATTTTGTATTTGTAAATTATTTTAATATGTTTCTTTAGTTATGAGAATTCTTTGTTTTAAAACAGTCGGCATGAATAGCCTCCATGGGCTAATGTTATATGTTTGTAAACCCGACTCTAAATAAAGCTTATCTTATCTTATCTTATCTTATCTTATACACACTTGATAACTGGGCTTCAATTTATATAAATATTGGCACACTAATGAATCTGAGATACACTGACACTGAGATTATGCTGAGACGAATTCCTTAAAATATATTGAAACCATCAAAACTTATTAGAACATACTACCGGTATTCAACAATATACATAGCACAAATGATAGCACAGTTGACCACTCAAAGTCAGAACCTACACAATAGTAGACAATATATCAACCAGCATATTTACATTCATCAGTCCGGTTACATTCCCTATCTAAAGTCATTCCACTTTGACTAACAGTTCTTTCTTCCGATGGCTAAGTCGATGACGGATCATGTTACCGGACTGCGCAAAGCCCTTTCCACATGTCTCGCATACGTATGGTTTTTCTCCACTGTGCAGGCGACAATGTTTTCGCCAGGTCGGAGAATGCGCGAAAACATACTGGACATGAATATGGCTTTTCCCCGGTATGAATACGACGATGAGTTCGTAGACTGGAACTCTGGGTAAATCTCTTGTTGCAAAGTTGGCATTCGTAGGGTTTCTCTCCTGTGTGTACCCGGGCGTGTTGGCGTAAATTGGCTTGACTCTTGAATGTCTTGTTGCAGATGTTACAACACGGCCTGTCACGTTCATTCTTATCGATTGATTTCCGTCCTATCCCCACTAAACGAACACTCTCTGTCACTCTATTGGACATGACAGGAAGATCGGTGAGCCCGAAGTTTGGTCGATATGTTGCAGGGGTTACATCGATGTAGTCTATGGCATCAAGTAAACTCTCTGATAGTCCAATGGACATGGTCTGCGACAAATCTGTGATGCTGCTGTAACCAGAGTCGGAATCTTCGAGGAGGAGGCTGTTGGCGATGCTTCTGGACTGAGGAGGGGAGTAACACCTTTGAAAGCACTGGCGGTCATCAAGCAACATTTTCCCAATGGACTTAGCTTGCGTCATACAACTGTTTCTGGGTGGTCGTGGGACGGACTGGAGTGGAAATGATCCTCTGTCAACGTTCTCTTCCTTTACTCGGTAGGAGACTAAACCAGGCGTGGACTGGGCTTGAGGTAGAAATCCTGTCGGACGACACGCATCTAGCGTTGGCAAGATCTCAGCAACGTTGTCAAATGTGAAGACTCTGCTTGGAATGCAGATTGGGGAAGGAATATAAAATCCCTGATCGCCAACACGATGGTTCATCTTTGCGAGTGTTGCCACAGCCTCGTGGTATTTGTGAACAGAGGGAAACCTGAAAAAGAAGTGATTTATTAATGATAAATTAGTCATTATTTTTAAATTATGTATTGAAGGCATTTATTGAACGACCGAATGAATTAGATTGACCAATGATTGATTGTAATTACATTCGGTGTACATTGGTGTATCTATGCATGTTAGTAGAAACCTATGCCAATATTCAGTACAAACCCCATTAATCTTACTATGCACATATATGAAAATCACACATACCACTCTGGGCCATGGGTTTGGGAGAAGTCGCTGTTCTTACTCAAGTCAAGAGGAATCCCAGCCGGGGATGATGGCCAGTGCTGGTGGTCGGTATACATGTATCTAGATGGATTATTCTGGTACATACTAAAATATACGAGAGATATAACAACGAAATAAGATTACACATAAAAAATACAATGGCATACAAGTACTTTCAGATTTTCTGAAGTTGTACTTCAGACGCTTCCTTTACAAATTATTTACATGATCACTATTTTATAATCTCAATCATTATATTTTAGTAAGGTCCATTGGAAAAAATATACAGCACGCCCAAATATACCATAATGGAGATTACGTATTAAAAACAAAATTTAAAGCATGCCAAATGGCACAGAACACCATTATGCTAAGAGTTGAATAGGTAACTTACATTTTTGGTGTAAGAAATTTGGGTTTCACGAATTTCTGTCAAGAGAAGCTCTCAATTTGTCGCCGAAGTAAGTCTTGAGAATAAAGGAAGGACGCGTTCACTCATTTTTTGATTGAAATTGTAGTTTAAGGGCCGCTTCCCATTCGGATTTCGCGGCCCATCAACTCAATGTTTTATTTGGATTTCGCGGTACATTTCTTTGTTACGCGTTCACTCAAGCAGAAGAGTTTTAATACAATTTCTTTTTGATTGATTGAAATTGTAGTTTAAAGGCCGCTTCCCATTCAGATTTCGCGGCCCATCAACTCAATGTTTTATTCGATTCTCGCGGTACATTATGTTGTTTATTGAATATCTTTTCCAGCGCTAAATATATAAATAAATAAATATATAAACAAATAGATAAATAATAAATAACAATGAGAGATTAGTAGGAGATATAAATAGAAGTAAATAAGAATCGCTATATGTACAAGTTCGTAAGTCTCTTTCTGTTTTTTTGTTGTTTTTTTTTGTTAAGTTATACTGGTAATTGGGAGTTCACTGTAATCGCCAGTATGATTCCTTTGTCTTGGTACCCCATAGTACGCACAAAGCCGTCCAGAAAAAACTGGGAGAACCAGGGCGTCTTCAGGATTCTTAGAGCCGACTTCCCGACTGACGCCATCGGGAACAGGGCGGGGTCCTTCCAGAAATCTGTGCCTGTAACAATTGCTTGGAGTGTGTATTGGGGTACCGAACGGCAGGTCTACGTTCTATATTGCGTGAAAGTCAAAGGATCATATTCTGTGTTGAGGCGTCAGTTGGGTAACATCAAATGGGGTAGCGTGTCCGGAATGGTCTAGGGTCGAGTATTCTGATTCTGGGTGTTCTTGCTATGCGGCGTTGTCACTCAAGGCGCGGTTAGTATTCTTGTAATCGTCATCCGTCTTCTGCTTTAGGTCTTGTCCAACTCGTCTGTGGTCTTCGGTGTGCCTGTATCATATGAAATAGAAGGCTTGTAGTCATTCTTGTTTTCTATTGTTTTTCGATGCAATAATTTGATATATCTTCCTCCCAAGAACAGGCACCCCCCGACCGTCACATAATATGAATAGCAATATATAATTGGGTAAATAGATGGACAATACAATTTCGACTTTGATCCCTAGAATTTATAA
>JAVTVY010041914.1:0-19761 GCA_036873755.1 Hanleya hanleyi | reverse complement strand
TACACTTATTCAATCATATTTTATTTCTAATTTGATATCTCTTATATGTGATACTAACCTATTATTAGGTATGAGATGCAGTGTACATTGTATATACAGGCATACATACCAAATCACCCAGAGTTTCCTTTATAGTACATGTATTTACTAATAGTTTGATGACATTATTTTATTTCAGAAGTACAACATCAAAATAACTGGCAGGGGAATCCCGCAGTACCGAACCCCTGTTAGTTCATAATTTTGTGTCGCCTTAAATGAAGGACACCATTTCCTTAAATTTTGCTATCAAATTCTAGTTTACCCTAAAGCTTTTGTTCGAACCATATTTCTGTCCACACATTTAACTTACTATATTAATTAAACTTTAAAGTTTAAAGTTTTAATCAGTTTGTGATCTCTCAGTCTTTACCAGTGCACATGATTATGTAGCATATACAGTATGATTGGACACAGTTGCCATTATATTCTTTTATTTGCATACAAATGTGAGGGTTTATCAAGTTGAGTCCTGGTGTCTCATCGCACACTGGAAATGATAACTTTACTCCAACTATTGCGTAATCTTTATTTGAAGCTATAATATAGTTCCTCCTTCAATCCAACCTCAACATCACTGACATAGAAATCATATTTTTTAATAACTGTGTTGTTATTTTGAATGATGTGCATTGCCAATGATGTGCAACCTCAAATGATGTGCCACGTACCCTGAAGGGCTCGATCTTTTTGCGAAGCTGCATGTATTAATTAGATTGTTCCTTCTTCATTTGACACCTTATCAGCTATTTTATTCCTTGTGGGTAGCCTGGATTAAAAGATGAAAAAAAAAAACTTAATAAAGCTAATCACCTAAGTTTAAATGTTTTGTACTGTTGACAGTGTTGTTTGTCTTCCACAAAGTCATTCTGGTACTCGAATTGTCAACAGGTCAGGGAAAAGGACTAACTGGGATATATATCTCAATTGTATGGCAAGCCAAAGTGCTTTTTATTCCGAATTTCCGATATCGGGAATTCAATTCCCGATATCGGAAATCCTAATTTCCGGTATCGGAAATTGCAATTCCCGATATCGGAAATAGAATTTCCGATATCGGGAATTAGAATTTCCGATATCGGAAATTCAGTGACAATTTTCGATATCGGAAATAGAATTTCCCATATCGGGAATTCAATTTCCGATATCTGGAATTCAATTTCCGATATCGGGAATTCAATTTCCGATATCGGGAATTCAATTTCCGTTATCGGAAATAGAATTTCCCATATCGGAAATTGTCACCGAATTTCCGATATCGGAAATGAAAGCCTGAAAGCTTTACAAAACCTAGGGGTGCATTCCACACCTAAATCTGAATCTGAATCTGAATCTGAAACCCAAATGATGTGCGGCTAAAAACAGGCATGGGTTCGGATCTTCGACCATAAATAGATGTAAAATCTTTAACAAAAACCTTGTAAACGTATATATTTTCTAAATGGGCACACTCGTGCCATTATTTCAGGGGACTTCTGAGCTATTGAAATTGAAAAGGAAAGACGTGCAATCCTCCTTAGCCCTTCTTCAACTTTTCTGAAAAACATGAAATGATTTTCTTTTTATGTATGTTAAAGTGTTTCCCGTCCAATGGACAATTTAATATGGCGAAAAAAATAGGGGGTCGACCTACTCGTTTTTTGTAAAATTTATCGCCATAGAGGAACCATGATTTTCGCTTCCAGAAAAAGTGCGGATTTTGGTCCTCCAGATATTCAGTTCCGGACACGATTAACTCTGTAGTGGCGAGTGGGTGCGATCAACAAGCAATTGTTATATCCTCGTTTGGAGAAATGGTTACGTCCAGCAGGGTGATACTATAGATATCAGTTAGTAGATAGGTAAGAGGAATTACCTTGCTGTCAAAATCGGGCGATCTTCCTTATTATAAAATTAGGGAGGGACCACTTTGTACGAAACCGTGGAAAGTGTGGAGTGCACCCTAGAGTTGCAATTCCCGATATCGGAAATTCAATGACAATTTCCGATATCGGGAATTGCATTTCCGATATCGGAAATTGAATTTCCGATATCGGGAATTCAATTTCCGATATCGGGAATTCAATTTCCGATATCGGGAATTGTCTCCGAATTTCCGATATCGGAAATTGCAATCCCCGATATCGGAAATTCAATTTCCGATATCGAAAATTCTAATTTCCGATATCGGGAATTGCAATTTCCGTTATCGCAAGTTGAATTTCCGATATCGAGAATTCAATTTTCGATATCGGAAATTGAAGGTCATGAATTTCCGATATCGGAAATTTTAATTCCGATATCGGGAATTCAATTCCCGATATCGGAATTTCTCGAATAAAAAGCACTTTGGCTTGCCATACAATTGGGATAAAAGATCCCAATTTGGATATTTTTTTATACTTCCATATTTTCAAGCTGGCAAATTTTGCTAGTTATTCTGTTCGTATAAAGACATATAAGTTTACTGTGGTGAGTGATGGGAAGTATACTGCAGCAACAAGACAAAAAAAATAAATGCACATAATTTAAATATTAGAGAGAATAATGTCGGCGAGAAAAAGTCAGCAAAATTATACAGTAGCATTGGCAGTTCTATGAAGTAAATTCTATCTTGATTATAGTTTACATGCTGATATTCGCCATTGCCGTTCAGTATGAAAATTGGTCAAAATATCCCAATTATGATATATTTTCAATATCCTAACAAGGATTTAATATCCTAATTGGAATATTTTCCCCAGTTAGTCATTTGCTCTAACCTGGTCAATTGTCCAGACTATACATGCTATATTTTCTGTTTTCTATAGGAACTACAGCCATAAATAAATGCATGGGTCTTCAATTCTGCTTCAGTTGGGTTTGCTTTAACCTTGCTGTATCCTGATGAGAGATATACGCCTGGGATATACTAGCCAAGATTCATAGCGTCTTTCTTCCCTCAATGCTATGCCGACGACAAATACATTTCCCTGTTGGTAACTCGAACATCTCCATCGCGCACTTATTATTACCTTTGCGCCCTACTGGACATTCATTAAATTGAGAAAATGGCCCGCGATGAATAAAAATACCATTATCGATGAAAGATTGTGATCATCATCCCCTGTATACACGCGGTCTATTATGACGGAAATGCCCATCTTCTTGACCCTCGATTTCAGGTGATGTTGAGGCTCCATAGAGATAATTTTAACGTCTGTAATTATATGACCGACGAAGGACCATTTACATTGTAGTCTGCCATTTCAGTATTTTTATTCATCGCGGCCCATTTTCTCAAGTTAATGAATGTCCAATACGGCGCAATGGTAATAATAAGTGCGCGATGGAGATGTTCGAGTTACCAACAGGGAAATGTATTTGTCGTCGGCATAGCGTTGAGGGAAGGAAGACGCTATGAAGTTAGCTAGGGATATACGTAAGATATATTTCCGAAATTATCCGAAACAACTGCTCTGAGGTACATGTTAGTACATATAGTGATGTTATAATAACTTCTATACTCAGGCAGCTGTAGGGTCAGAACACCCCGAGAAACATCTCTACACAATTTGCCAACAATGGCAACGATTTGGTGTAAGACTCACAAAATATAATTGACAAAGGATCTGCTGCAAGTTGTATTGTCAGTCTTTTCTCCAGGATATTACCTTATCAATGTGAGGTCTTACACCAAAGCCTTGCCCAAACAATGTTCATTTGTTGTTGTTGTTGTTGGCCATCACGCTCCTGTGCCCATGGAAATTCTGCTTTCCAAAATACTCTGCAGCATTTGCTGCTGTCATATTGTTTATTCTTCTCTGCGGATGTAGACGGTTTCGTGGCCGCAGAAGAGGGAGACGATTTTTTCGTCTTCGCCGTGTAACAATTTTCCTGACAGCGACTTAGCTAAATAATATATAGCCCTCAAGAGAGGCCTCATACTCTTGAGGGCTATATATTATTTAGCTAACAGCGACCAGGGGCGTCGTTAGGGGGGGGTCGTCCGGTGCGAACGACCCCCCCCTTGGCCGCACCAAAAAAAACAGAAGAAAAAGCAAAAGAAAAAACAAAAAAACAAAAAACAAAAACAGAGAAAACAAAAACAAAACATAAAATAAAAAAAACATAAAAATTACAGATAGAGTGCCAAGACGTGTAGTGGTGTGTAAAAGGCCCGTTTGTTTGTGTCAAACCAGGGAGTCAAATGGAGTCCGGCATATTCTTCAATATCGATGCGGGTTTATGCGAAACAAATGTGAAAATAGAACCATAAATCTATATACATTGTGTTCAGATTTGTTTCCGAGAAAACGGGTAAAACGCATCTCCGGCAACCGGAGACCCTGGAGCTTCCGGGGCCTAAGCGGCCCCTGGACCCTCGCCTGTCAGGCTGTGACGATTGTTCATTTTAGCTTTGTGTAAATGAATCGCTATCATATTGGTTCTAATGTTCCATCATGTAAAGGTCATCGGTTTTTTAGGTGTTCTTTTTATGTGATAAATATAACTAAACAGTCAAATGGATTCAGGCATGAAGTATGATTTTTTCAATATCGATGAGTGCTTATAAATGCGAAACATACGTGAAAATAGAACCATAAATCTGCATACATTACGTTCGAATTTATTTCTGGGAAAACTCTTAGAACTTGTCTCTGGAGATCTGGAACTTCGGAGCTTCCGGGGCCTAAACGTCTCGTGGACCCTCGCCTGTTGGGCTGTGAGGATTTTCTTGTTTTATCCTTGTGTGAATGAATCGTATCTGTAGGCATATTCGTTTCCCTCCCAAGAACTATAAGTCATCGTTTTGTATGTTTTAAATATAACTAGAACGTCAAATGGATGAAGGCAGGAGGTGCGATGTTTTCAATATCGATGCATGCTTATAATTGCGAAAAAAAAATCGTGAAAATAGAATCATAAATGTGCATGCAGTATGATCAGTTTTATTTCCGGAAAAACGTTCAGAACGCATCTCCGGCTATCTAGGACCCCGGAGCTTCCGGGGCCTAGGCGGCCCCTGGACTCCCCGCCTGTTGGGCTGTGATAGTGGTCCCCAACTTTCAATTACGTTCCGACGCCACTGGGTTAGCCTACGAGGTATATAGGCCCAAAGCGTTATTATTGTGTTTTCAAGATGACAAGAGAATAAAATATAATACTGATATTTGACAAATGACGTGTTAGTTTAATTGTTGGAAATCGCTCAGAATGCATCTCAGACCATCTAAGGTCTCAGAGCTGTATAATATAACCCTAAATCTGCATACATTATGTTCAGATTTAATTCCGGGAAAACGCTTAGAACGGATCTCCGGCGATCTAGGACCCCGGAGCTTCCGGGGCCTAGGCGGCCCCTGGACCCTCGCCTAAAGTGCTATGATAATCGACCCCCCTTTGAAAAATCCTAGCGACGCGCATGGCGACTGTGTTGCTTGGCCAACGAAAAAGAGAACGGACATATTCTCCACTATTCGGAGTTGCAGTGATAGAGCTTGATAATGTTTCAGCAAGCGGGAAAATACACCAGCTGTGGAGAATGTTGGCTGAAGTGGACAGTATGGTATTAGAATCATTTGCATGCACTTCGCCCTCCATCAGTCTTACCGCATATACGATGACCCAGATGGTTACAGGTTGTATTAGAATTTGTGTCCGGTTTGAGACACAAGCATGGCATGTTCATTGGGAATAAATACTCTGATCATGAACGTAATTCTATGCGACTACAACACAAATAACAGTAAGCCGTTCTCCAATTTTTCCTTGCCGGAGCCACAGAGACCAGGCACAGTAGGGTGTTTACATCACGTGACTTAAGCAGGGGACATGCCGCGAACGACGGCATTTCACACAGTCAGTGCAATACAAAGGCGAAGTTTGCAGTGTTTGTGATATAAAAAACACACAATAATTATATCAATATAAAGCTTATTCATTCGTTTTTTTATGTGCGAAGTTTAGTGAAAATGTAAGGGTTATTGATCCTGAAATGGACGATTTAATCTCGGAAGGTCGAGGCGAAAACAGGGCTCGCCACGATGGCACATGGATTTTTGTGATTTTCGCGAAATCGGACATGAAATATATCATAAAACCCGGCTGCCAGAACTTACAGGCAGACATGAAATGTTGTTATAATCAGAATCAGTAGGTCCCAAATAGACTGAAACCGAATGTGCAAATTTTTAAACTGCATTTTAAAGAAAATATCCGCATTTGACTGAAATTTTCGAAAAAAACACACAAAAACGTTGGATTTTACGCTGTAAATCAATAAAATCGAGTTGTATAAATTTGCACAAATAGCTGTGAATCACAGAAGTATGTACGAAGAAAAATAGGTAACTTACTATGCTTATCCATCTGGAAAACCGAGCCGGCTTTTCAATTTTAAACTGGCACCACATTTCGAAAACGACAGTGTGACGCTGGTTTGTTGCAGCGCGCATTCAAGTGGAAGTTTGAACACGACGGATTTTATAGATTGAAAATATCGCTGGGCACCGTCGCTGTTCTGTATGACAGACATGTATAATGACTGAATTTATAAACAACATATCCCATATTCATGACATCCGTTTGATTGAAGTTTGTAGATAGAATATTAACGAAATAACGGGTTTTTGATGGCAAAAATTGTGTGAAAAACACTTTGAACGGCAACTTGGCGCAATTTGGACCCATAAAATTCCCTTCCAGAGAAACGAATGATACAGATTCGAAAAATTCAGTTATTTTCGAGTGAAATGGGTACTTGACTGTACCTGATTTCATCCATGATAGACTGTGTCTTTAATGTCCGAAAAGAGTACTTTCGACCAACGTCGTCAAAACAAGCAGGTTTGTTGCAGCGAGCATGAACTTTGGACACCACGTGGTCTATAGTACAGTCCACATGTCAAGGTCACTCTACATCAACGTGATAACGTGCACTTTCTGATTTAAAATAATTGGCAAGTACTCACAGGATATCCATTATCTCCTTGCAATTTCCATAAAATCTCTAAAAAAAAGACTGAAATCATTGTCACAGACAGCAATGCGTTCCCGCTCGTATAGCTTGGGTAGGCCTACGGCTGCCATAAGATTAACATTAGGAAAATACAGATAGCATAGGGCCTAAAAAAAACAACTAAAAAAAACGGTGTCTGATTTTTAGATATTATGCCTAGTTCACAGAACATACTGAAGTTTCAGAAATTTTCGAAGTACAAAAATAAATATTAAGGAAACGAGCGGCAGACAATATAGCAATCCGTATCCCAGCACGAAAGAAATATATTATAACATGTGCTTCAAAGTGAAAAGTATAGGCCTATCAACTGATTCCACTGTTTCAATGTAAGTTTAGTGCCATACTTGAATTTACCAAGGAAGAAGTGAGTCTGAATTCAGTCTAATTTTCTGGTCTTTTTTTTTTTTGTAAACTTTTGTTCCATGTCACAGGGACGGCGGAATGGGGGGATGCTTTCCCCCCCACCCAAACATCAATATTTTCAGCAAAAAAAAAACAAAAAAACTGAACTCTGTGCTGAACAAGTTAAACAAACCGGTGTTAGTGACATGGTGAATGCTTGATGAACATTTCCATTCAAATTATACATGTATATTTAAATTATTTATGCTTTCGAACATCGATCATTTATTTGATGGCGAATAAAAACAATGTGGTGAGAAACAACAAAACCGGTAAAACAAATTGACTTGACACAGGCGAAAAGTTTTTGTTTTATTACCGCCTACAAAACGATTTCGGCTATCTAAAACCGCTGGAACTTCCGGGTCTAGACGGCCCCTGGACCTCTCACCTATATTGGTGCTGTGATAGTGGCCCCTCCAATCACCAAAATTTTGCTTCCGTCGTGCCTGGATCAAGCCTCTGAACATGAGTCTTTGTTGTCATTTCACATTGCTGTTGTATCACTTGCTGCTGTGTATTCTACCAGTCTTTGGTGTTTCAATTTCGAATCAACATAAAACAACTTAATTTTAGCATCATGAAATAGTGTCACTGGTACGATATTGTTTTTATCTGACTGCTTGAAGTTTGTGATCAATATTTCCTTTAATTGGAGAACACAATCGATGCGACGTTTTCTGGGCCACTATAAACCCGGTGTATGCCTACTAAATTAATATAAATAGATTTATTATTTACTAAGTTATATATTAAACATTTTACAGTACAAAAGTAGTTGTTGGCGAGTAATCGACCCTGATTAGTAATTAATGCATGGAAGAAATGGTATATCAGAATTAACATTTATACAAAATGATAATTAATATTCCATCATCTTCTGGTAGATTCATATTAATATTAATAGCCGTGGTTAAGATATTGAGTAGTTTCCCATTTTTCAGGGGAGCATACTATGGTATAAACATGATGGCGTCCTGGACGGCACCCACATACCCCTTGTCAAATAGGAATGTATATGCACATTAGATTTACGAAGTGCGAAAATGCAGTTTTACCTATTTCTTTCAAAGTACATTCGGTGCTATAATTGTCAAACAAAATAGTTTTTTCGATTATTGATGTGGAAATTCTAATATGGACGATGGCTGAATATTGACTGCCGGATCTGACACTTGCTAAGTCAACCAAGACTATGGAGAGGAGCTCAAGAGGAACAGAAGTCTGGAGCAAGCAGATCTGAAATAAACATACGACTAGTAGGTAGCATGCATCCGTTACATAAAGCTCCCCACTGCGCATGCGCAGAATTTATTTTGGGGGCGTGGCTATGTGTGTGCGCATGCGTGAGTCTATGCAAATGAGTTTTATGCAAATGAGGTCATTGGGTTCATTGGGTATATTCAAGATGGCGGCTTGTTTTTGTATGGTGGGGGTGGTCGGATTCAAGATGGCGGCTTGTTTTTGTATGGTGGGGGTGGTCGGATTCAAGATGGCGGCTTGTTTTTGTATGTTAGGGGTGGTCGTATTCAAGATGGCGGCTTGTTTTTGTAGGTTAGGGGTGGTCGTATTCAAGATGGCGGCTTGTTTGTGTGTGTTATGGGTTTTCCCCAGCCCTCATTTGCATATGTTCAAGATGGCGGCTTGTTTTTGTAGGGTGGGGGTGGTGGGTTTCAAGATGGCGGCTTGTTTTTGTAGGTTAGGGGTGGTCGTATTCAGATGGCGGCTTGTTTTTGTAGGGTAGGGGTGGTCGGTTTCAAGATGGCGGCTTGTTTGTGTGTGTTATGGGTTTTCTCCAGCCCTCCTCATTTGCATATGTCGGTTTCAAGATGGCGGCTTGTTTTTGTAGGGTGGGGGTGGTCGTGTTCAAGATGGCGGCTTGTTTTTGTGTGTTAGGGGTGGTCGTGTTCAAGATGGCGGCTTGTTTGTGTGTGTTATGGGTTTTCCCCAGTCCTCCTCATTTGCATATGTCGTTTTCAAGATGGCGGCTTGTTTTTGTAGGGTGGGGGTGGTCGTGTTCAAGATGGCGGCTTGTTTTTGTGTGTTAGGGGTGGTCGTGTTCAAGATGGCGGCCTGTTGTCCGCTGAAAATATGCAAATGAGGTCTTTGCCACTGTCGTTTTCAAGATGGCGGCCTGTTTGTGTGTGTTAGGGGTGGTCGTGTTCAAGATGGTGGCTTGTTTTTGTGTGTTAGGGTGGTCGTGTTCAAGATGGCGGTCTGTTGTCCGCTGAAAATATGCAAATGAGGTCAATGGGTTATAAAAGGAGTTCATTTTTAGGGCCAGGATGTATTCAATCTGACTTACCTGACCTGTCTCCCAGCCAGCCAGCCAGCCAGCCACGCAGCCAGCACAGCCATCCATTTACTTTTTTCCAGTAAGCATGAGACGTGGAGAAGATTTTCCCTTCGACCCAGCAGCACCTCCGGTTGAAGTCTTGCCTGAAGATGCACGTGTCAGGGCCATTTATCAACGACACTGGACGAAAATGCGAGATCACCCGACCGGTGCTCCTGTACAACTTCCCCCGTGGTTGATTCATCGAAAAGGCCTGTATGGATTAACAGCAGGAGGAAAGGGGCCCTACAAAGACCGGAAATGTCTGTTTCGGTGTTTGGCCGTGCATCTGGACGAGTGTAACCCCCGGGGTTGTGACACAGTGGCCGATGGCTATTGGGAAGAGTATTTAGAGCAGCAAGACATGGATAAGCGGCACTTCCGTGGAGTCCCCTTTAAGAATTTGGATGATGTAGAAACATTGTTCGATATTAATATCTTTGTTTATCGATTACGACGGGAGGAGGACCATACCTTTGTGGCTGAATTGGTTCGTCGATCTACAGAACGGTATGCTGCTACGATGAAAGTGAATGTGTTCGATGATGACAATGGCGTGAGTCATTTTTCGCTCATTACCAATTTTAGCCTGTACGCTCAGTCTTTCAGTTGTGCCCAATGCCATCGTGTGTTTAAACAGTCTTACAGCTTACATTGCCACGAGAAAATCTGTGACAACAGTGTCAAGCGAGTCTATCCGGGTGGAGTGTATCATAACACACCTAATAATGATGAATTCAAACAAGTCTTGTTGAAGAACTATTGAGAACAAGGAAAACATGTATTGATCTGGAGACATTGTATTACAAAAATTCAGAGTTTTTTCACTGTTAATTGTATTTAAAATTCAATACTTACTACGTTCATTGTGTGTTAATAAAAAAATAGTAGAAAATTAAAAAAATGTGTTCTTTTTTCCTTTTAATAGTCAAATAGCTCCAAAAATGTCTATTTCCATTCTTGCGCATGCGCAGAATGCTCATAGTTCAACCCACACCTGTCCATCAGATGGCCCTTCATCTCACCTTCACATTGATACCTCACTCGGGTCCATCGGACCACTAGGGGCTCCCCTAACGCCAAAAAGGTTATTTTGCAGATCGATAGCAAAACCCGGTGTACGAGGATTATTTTTATTTTGGAGGTAGTGGGTCGAGTGAGGTATCAAATTGAAGCTGACGTGAAATGCTTCACAATGATACCTCACTCGACCCCATTGGACCACTAGGGGCGTCTCTAACCCCAAAAAAGGTGTTTTGAAGATTACGCATGCGCAGAATGCTGATAGTTCAACCCACACCCAGTCTATCAGATGCGCCTTCACGTTACCTTCAATTTGATACCTCACTCGAACCGATTGCACCATTAGGGACGCCTCTAACCTCAAAAAGACTATTTTTGAAGATTGATATTTTTCATATTATCTTCGCGCATGCGCAGAATTACCCTAATTCAAGCCCACACCCAGTCTATCAGATGCTCCTTGACGTCACCTTCAATTTAATACCTCACTCGACCCGATTGGTGCATTAGGGACGTCTCTAACCTCAAAAAGGATATTTTTGATCTTTTGATCTTTTGATCTTTTTTGATCTTAATCTTCAATCTTCAAAATACTCTTTTTGGGGTTAGAGGCGCCCCTAGTGGTCCAATGGGGTCGAGTGAGGTATCATTGTGAAGCATTTCACGTCAGCTTCAATTTAATACCTCACTCGACCCACTACCTCCAAAATAAAAATAATCCTCGTACACCGGGTTTTGCTTTCGTTCTTCAAAATAACCTTTTTGGCGTTAGGGGCGCCCCTAGTGGTCCGATGGGGACGAGTGAGGTATCAATGTGAAGCATTTCACGTCAGCTTCAATATGATACCTCACTCGACCCTCTACCTCAAAATAAAATTTTTGTTTACAGTTCAAAACAACTTTTCCATCCGAAGGACGGGTTTTACTTCACATTTTTTTGTTTTTGTGCTTATGAAAGAAGTTTCTCTTTCGGAAAGATGGGTTGGCCCTTCTATGTCCTCCATTCTGTTGTTGTCTTGTTCTTCTCGGGTAATTATCTCTCTATGTTCTTCTGTACCCCTATTCCTTGGATCTCTAGGATGATGGGTGAGCAAGGCTCGTCGTAAACTCATGATGCGTAGAAAAAAACGCATGATGTGTAGTTGTTAATAAATGTGTGAACATACACGTTATTTATAGTCGGCTGTGTGTGTGTGTGTGTGTGTTTCAAAATGGTGGCTTGTTTGTGTAGGTTAAGGGTAGTCGGATTCAAGATGGTGGCTTGTTTGTGTATGTTAGGGGTGGTCGGTTTCAAGATGGAGGTGGTCAATTACACTTTCCCGATCCCCAGCATTTCACTTTGCCGATCCCCAGCCTTCATTTGCATATTTTCAAGATGGTGGCTTGTTTGTGTGTGTTGTAGGTGGTCGTGTTCAAGATGGCGGTCTGTTATCCCCTGAAAATATGCAAATGAGGTCTTTGGGTTTTTGCCAAAAATGACACCTGTTGGTAGCAGGTGCGTTTCAAAATGGCGGTCGGTGTGAGTGAGTGTAAAATCGGACGGCGTGAGTGCAAAATAGATTCACCCACTGAGCTGTGTCACCATTGCCCAAGCATTAAACATTACTTATTATTTTTTCGATAAAGCCCTTTTTAATTTTTAGGGCACTATGATAAGACTGTAACCCATAGTCTACACGTAATTTTTTTAGCCAAGAAAATCAATTTATTTTTCCATGTACCTGGGTTTTTCATACAACCTTACACGAACCTTATGGGTTTAATTTCTCCGTTATTCGGGGTTATGTCTCGGTTCAAAAAATAAGAGTCTGTTATCGCGCAGACTTGTGTATTAATTAATTAATTAATTAATCGGGGCAAAAAGAAAAAAATCCTCTGTTTTATGAGAGAGATTTGTCCTGACAAGGACATTTGATATAGGACAGGGATTGTTTTTTTATGTAGTTTGCTAATAAAAAATTAAAAGGAAATGTAGGACATCTGTGCTTTTTTTGGAAATTCATGTGCTAGTTATGAAGTTACCTCTCTCGGAAGGAATTTATTATTTTTACGTGTTTTTATTCACGTGCTCTGAAAAGAGCATTTATTATTTTTACGTGTTTTTATTCACGTGCTCTGAAAAGAGCATTTATTATTTGATATGGTGTTTTTATTCACCAGGGCAGTTTTCCTGTCTACTGCCCCGTAATCACATCTCTGGGGAGTAGCCTACTTCCCCATCTTACTCACGGAGAAATATTGGTGCGGGTTGTGAGCCCACATCACGCCCATGTCGTTGTCTCCCAGGGGACGGGCAGGTATCTCATCTTTCCCGGCCGCTGTTGTTGTTGTTGTTGGAACAGGGTAGGGGAGGCCATCGAAATAAATTCGGTCGGCGTGAAGAGGGGGGGAGGGTGCTGTTAATACCGGTGGCTCCAAAAATATCTCCTCTCCCCGCAGATTTTCAAATACAGCAGCAGCACCCCGGGATGGCTCGGGCGATGTTGCCTGCCTCAGCTTGTTCGCCTTTCTCCTCATTAACCTCTTTGTTTCGTAGCTTTTCATTTTGGCTTCTCTCTATGTATTATTGTCAAAAAAAATTTGTTTGTAAGCCGATTCCAGAGGGGACCCTATATATATGCACTTCGCGCGGACGTCAGCGCCAGCATTCCATTGTGGCAGTCCATCAAAAATTCACGTGTGTTTGTTTTGAATTTATAAACGGTTGTTAGTGTACAATAACTGTCAGTCCCCCGTAGAATTTTTAGTTCTAATTCATCTCAGATAAATCAGGCAGTCGTATTAAAAATTTCAACCATCTAGCGCTTGTTTACGTGATGATTTTTAATTTTTTACTGGGTTCTCGAGCCGGTACGAAAATACAGAAAACCCGGACCATTGAAAATAAATTCATGTTCTGCTTTAAAAATAGAGCCAGTCTATCACTTATCATTCCATACGAATGCCCTGAAAATTCCAGTTCGTTTCGTTCATGAGAACTGTAGAAAAATGAAGAAAACAGTGCCTTCATTTACGGAAGAACGCACATTCTACGCATTTGAGTCAATTTTCGTGGCAACAGAGTTGCGTTTGCCCGGATAATATCCTCGTTCAAACCACAGCGCCATCTATACGCTTTGGTGCAAGGGAGACAACTCTGATGCTGAATAATGAATTCCGCTTAAAATAGGCCGGCCGGGTATTCTATGAATAACCCATACATCGGGGTTTGGCTCTCTCACAGCCCTATGGAGGGTTCTGATAATTATTAAGACTTGATATTGTAGTGTAGCAATGCACTAATTTTATTTTTTATCTTCGTATGAGTCCAGACTATGAATTGATGCACTCGGGACGCGTTTAAAAAAATTAATTGCAGTGTTAAATATTTTTCCGGGGTATTTTTTTATTTTAACCCTACCTGGCAAAGCCCAGGCCAGATAGGGTTAACAATGAAAAATTGAATCGCTCTATATACATGTGTGTCGGGCTAATATTTTTGTCATTCTTCAGTATGGCATCGCGGGGCAAAGAGCTCGCGTTCTTTCAAGTGACGTCTAAGGTGCTTCTTAGCGTATATGAACATGAATTACACCTTATCGAGGAACACCCGATCGAAGTGAAATTAATTTTAAGCCTTGACGGGTGGACACAATTGACACGTGTTTTACAAGCCAAAGAACCCGAAGTCGATTTTTTACCTGTCGGTGTGGATGTGTACCTGCGGCGGAGTAGAGAGAAATCATTTTTTCCCCGGTTAGAACAGTGCGGTGGTCACGGAATTGTACTTTGGCCAGCATTATGGGCGGCGCTGAAAACTATCATTAGCCAAGTTGACGCCGTACTCTATCCGGACATCCAATCCACCATCATTACCCGTACACTCACTTCGAATTGTACCCTAATAATATATCCTGATCGCATCGATCTCATTGACGATGATTCCCGCTGCTGGTGCGTCCCAGAGCCCGCCCGTGTCTCTTTATCTTCCGAAGGCTGGACGACCTTGAAACGTGTGTTATTCGGTCATTTGAATGGAAATACTATCTACCTGGATCACGATGTATACATTTTTCGCGGCCCTTTTTTTGCCCGATTGATCTCTCTCAAACGAGGCGGATTTACACTCGATCCCGATCTGTGGACGGCTTTACAAAAAATAGTTCCTCTGGTGGATAAAGTATTCTCTGCACACGACCCGCCTCTCACAGAATAGTATAAATACCAGGGGCAGAGACAGAGTGTGTATCATTTGGACATTGAGAGCAAGCAAGCATGTCGCTACCACTACGAGCCATCTTGCCTCTTACACCCAGTGTGCGCTTATACGTGTATGCAGATAAAATCAAACTGGCGGAAGACGATCTAGCTATTTACTGGACCCCCGCAGAAATGTTATGGAATCCCGTGACACTACAGCGTGATGGGTGGAATAAGTTTAAACGGGTGTTGAGCGGAGAATTGGACGGACAGCTCATCCATCTGGATAATGCCATGTAAGTCTATACCCTACCCTCCCACCGCATACGGGTAGGCCGGTACAAAGATAGACGCAGTATCAGCCTAACTCCTTCTGTGTTTGACGCCTTGAAGAAAATAATGCCTATTGTCGATCAGTTAATGTCACCGGACGATCGATCACCTGAGCAATTAGCGTGGGTTCGTGCTATAGAAGAGGCGTTCGCTGAACCGGGTGAAAGACTAGCAGAAATTTGTTTCTGTAAGACTACTACAGCCGGAAAAAAAAGGCCTATATGTAAAGAATGCAGAACGGTTAGAGGGTTAGTATCATCCTGGAACGAAGAGGATACGGACGGGAAGAGATCGACTCACCTGTGACGGAGGCGAGCGAAGTGCGTGATGCGGCGGCAGTCGGGGAACAAGGAGATTCACCAAGTATTAACTGATTTGTATTATAATCCAACGAGTGCAGCTGCCTATAGTGGTGTGGGGGCATTGACTCGAGCGGCCCCAGGCATCAGTCGAAGTGAAGTTCGAGACTGGTTAAAAACCCAAGATACGTACAGTTTACATCGAGCTGTCCGACGTCATTTTCGTCGTAACCGGGTCATTGTGGGAGGCATCGACGCGCAATGGCAGGCGGATTTAGTCGACATGAGTCGATTTGCACCTGACAATAATGGAAATCGATACATATTGACCTGTATCGATATTCTATCTAAATATGGCTGGGTCCTACCCGTGCGTACCAAAACAGGAGAGAATCTCATAGCCGCGTTTCAGCAGATTTTCAAGACGGGGCGCAAACCTCTTTATTTACAAACAGATGAAGGCACAGAATTTCTCAACCGACCCTTTCAAGCCTTTCTTAAGAAAAAGAAGGTATTTTTTTTTCACACGTACAATGAGACGAAAGCATCGGTAGTGGAACGCTTTAATCGCACCTTCAAAGGACGCATGTACAAATATTTTACGGCTCAAAACACGCGACGCTACCTGGATGTACTTCCTCAACTGGTATAAGGCTACAATAGGGCCTATCATCGCAGTATCCAGCGAGCGCCCCGTACTGTGACAGAAGGGAACGAACATCAAGTCCGTGCTACGCTGTACTCCTCCTCCAGTGCACCCCTGACGGCACCCCGTTACAAACGGGGAGATACGGTGCGGATCAGTAAAGTGAAAGGACAATTTGAGAAAGGCTATTTACCGAACTGGAGTGACGAACACTTTGTCATCGTGCGCCATAAACCTCGACAACCCCACGTCTATCAACTGGAAGATCTACAAGGCGAGAGACTGCAAGGCACGTTTTACGAGGCAGAATTACAACCCATAGTGAAAACACCGAAAGACTATTACACGGTGGAAAAGATTTTGAAAACGGAACGTCGACGTGGGATTCCCTATCATTTCGTCAAATGGCAAGGCTGGCCTCGTTCCTTTAATTCCTGGGTGTCCGGCCGTGACATGAAACGTCTATAAATGCTAACGCCTATCACCACCCGCCTTCAGTGTAGGACTGTACCATGGATAGTACACGTCTACCCGTACTGTTAAGAACACGAAAAGCACAAGTCGGTACTGTGGTGTGTCTAGTCGTGGTGCTGGGTACGTTATTTACCGGTGTGTTCTACGATTTGGCGACCGTGATATCCTGTTTCAACACCCTGCGTTCTGCATCATCCACCACGACCACGACCCCACTACCAACCAAGACGTCAAGGGTCCGACACGTCTCAACGCAGACACCTACGTCTACTCCAGCCATTATGTTACCCCGCTATATCCAGCCCACGACCACGATCCGTACGACTACTGCACATCATCATCCTTCTCCATCATCATCATCATCATCATCCCTGAGAAGCCAGCCTTCCACTCCATCCTCTAGTACTACGACGACGACACCGCTCAACAGTTTTGAAGTGGACCCCCGTGAATCACACCGTTTACCCCGACAACGGTTTCCCTTCGAGTACTATCCCCTGCGCCGCCAGCCCCGACATTCTAAACGTCAAATCATCCCCTAAAAGAAACGATGGACCCACGATGGCAGCATCCCTTCACGTGCCTCATCGCTGGACCGACCGGGTCGGGAAAATCACATTTTGTTCAACGTCTCATCCAACATGGGTCCGCCCTGATTTCACCGCCTCTAGCTCGCATCCTGTGGTGTTATGGCGCTTGGCAGCCCGCGTACGAGGCACTGGCCCGTGTCCCAGGACTCACCTTAGTGGAAGGCTTACCGCCTGAAGACATACCCCCAGACACCTTAGTGGTGGTAGACGATCTCATGACGGAAACGGATAGTCGAATCACCCGTCTCTTTACCAAAGGCAGCCATCATCGGCGGTTGAGCATTATTTACATCGTACAGAATCTTTTCAGTAAGAACAAAGAACACCGGAACATTAGTTTGAATGCTCAGTATGTGGTGTTATTTAAAAACCCCAGAGACGCGTCACAAATTACCCACCTGGCTCAACAGATGTACCCTAAGAACACGGCCTTTGTACGAGAAGCCTTTGAAGATGCCACTCAACCTGCGCATGGATATCTCCTCATCGACTTGAAACAAGACACGCCCTCTCCCCTGCGATTGCGTACCTTGATTTTTCCCGGTGAACTACAGACGGTGTACACCCCCAAATGAAGATAAAAGAAGAAGACAACGGTGGCTAGCCTTCATTCAAGCGTCATGTCTGCACGCGTACGCAAGCACGCGCCCGCTCTGCGGGTATTACGCAGCGCGCCTCCGGAAGTGGGCCGGGCCCTGGTGCGCGGCGCGGATCGGGATTTGGTCCGGTGTTTGTGTGAAGTCGCTCATAATGTATTAAAAGGCAATGTCCCCCTGAGTCCTCTGCAGAAAGGGAAATTGCAACGGCACAAGGCAGGTCTCCGCACGTTGGTCAAGAAGACGGGCAGTGTCAAGCAGAAGAAACAAGTGTTACAGCGAGGTGGATTTCTCGGCGCACTCTTGGCTCCCTTAGCCGCTACTGTACTAGGCCCGTTACTCGGGTCCATCTTGGGACGCTAACGGTATGGAGCATACGAAAAAAATGATGCTGGTCGAACCTCGACTGTTACAGAGTTTACAATCTCCCTATCCCGTCCCGGCCACCGTGCAAAAACTCCAGTCTTTGGATGAAGAGATGAATAGTATACTGCAACGTCCATTGCCCGATCACGAGAAAATTCAACTCTACCATCATACGCTGAACCGGTACCAGACGTTTATGGATCAATATAGAGGAAGTAGTACTAGTAGTACACTACCCACCACTACGCCCACTACAGCCCCTCCACCACCACCACCACCGTCATCCTCGGCCTCACC
This sequence comes from Hanleya hanleyi, assembly GCA_036873755.1. Taxonomy (NCBI): domain Eukaryota; kingdom Metazoa; phylum Mollusca; class Polyplacophora; order Lepidopleurida; family Hanleyidae; genus Hanleya; species Hanleya hanleyi. Next base: position 1,200 of record JAVTVY010041914.1, on the reverse strand, counting down.
TGAGCTGGAACAGGAAGTATTGGCCAGTGTGCCTAAAGCCTACAAGACCAAGGCCCGTTTATTGTTGGATCGGGTGAAACAGAATGCCGATATGGATTGGAATGCGGAAGGAAACCTACTGATTCGCAACCAAGTGGTGCCGGGGTCTCATATCACGGATTTAATCAACGATATGGTGCGTTCTCGCAAACACTCTAATCCACCGGGCTGGGAAGCCTTTGCTCAGGGGTTAAAAGACACGCACATCCCTCAAGAATTGGTAGGCAATCGTGAACGCTGGAAGTGGATGCAAGCCCCTTCTCGACGTCTCCCCACTACCCGGGAACGTGGTGAATGGCAACCGCACACGCCACCCACAACACCCGCACGGCGGCCACCTACTTCGTCACCTGTTTGGATGCAAGCTCCCTCTCGACTTCCCCCTATCTGGGAACGTGGTGAATGGCAACCGCACACGCCGACCAAAACACCCGCACGGCGGCCACCTACTTCGTCACCCCTTTTACCACGCCATCCCCTGCAAAGCCCCAGAGCTAAGTCACCGCGACGGTCACAACGCCGAGGTCAGGCGCCCAAGGCCTGGGAGCCCTATTAAAGCCCGGTGCAGAAGCCAGAAAGTTCAGTCGTCATGTTTTACCTGACGTTGCCCAGTAATAGCTCATTCGACGTGTTTCCTGACAACACCTTGACCAAGTATGTCACGCAATTACCCCAACCGTTACATTTACCGGGACGCTGGGAATGTGGACTGGTGGATATTCAATACCCTTATTCATGGTACAATGTACAAGACGGAGAAGTATGGTACGAAGTGACCTACGAAGATAAAAGTCTACAAACTCATTCTCCCCCAAGGCCAATACGATACACCGCAGACGTTCATACAGGCTCTGAATGGCTTGATGAAGTACAAGGCCCTAAAGTTCAGCACGGGTGCTGCAACACACCTGATATCCTTGAACATCAAGAGAGAGATATTGTTCGATGTCGACGTACACAACGACAGGAGCTCTATCATGCTGACCGCTAACGCGAATGTGAAACTCAGTCCTATGCTACAGCAAATGTTAAGGATGCCTCACTCCGTCTACAAGGGGGCCACCATTGTCGAGGGGGATTATTTGATGGATATGAAAGTAGGTATGTACGCACTGTACGTCTACTCGGATGCCGTGGACAGCCATATTGTGGGTGATGTGA